>BLKR01005517.1:0-78514 GCA_011170035.1 Teleogryllus occipitalis
CATAATTGCATAGACTTCGTTTCCTATATTTGAATACTATTTGAGATATTTTTCAAACTTTTCACTCAGTACATGTCAAATTGTCCTCCTGTAATACACGTCAGCTACAAAATATTTGGAGCACATTCTTTCATAAGTACTAATAAACTTTTATGCCGCGATATAATCAAATAATTCTATATTATTAGTTTATTATTATTAGTATACCTATATAATATAATACATTATGTAATATAATTATTAATATAACTATATTATATATTATAATATATTAAAACTATATTATTATTAGTATGTAGATACGTATAGCTTTCTAAAAATACGTATATATTCATATAATACTTAAAATATTAGCTTTTTGAAAGCTGGAAGCAGACCACATCCAAAATATTATTGGTGAGAGCAAATCAGGTATTGTATATCCAATCATTGTCTTACCTCTTATTTACAGTATTTATATGCTCTAGCACTTACAATCCAAACTTACACATTAACAGTGACGTTTTCATAGTCTGCCAGTCGAACTTGCACCGGCTCGTCAGATTCGCAGTTACAGTTACACTTTTTCCCCGCGCACACATACACACACTCACACACGCACACACACGCACTCGATGACGTCCCATCGGCGGGTACGCGTACGGTTGTTTCAAGGCTGTTCGGAGGGTTGACTTCCTTGGTGGTTAAAGTGATAAGAGAACCTGAGAGTGACCAGGAGATTCGACTTTTTTGATTGATTGATTGATTTTGTCGTGTTTCCGGGCGCGTCAACTGCTTCGGTCATTAGTCCCGTTAGTGTAGTGTATGTTTTTTCTCGGGAAATGGCGGTGTTGGCCGGAGAAACCACGAAAAACTACCGATCAGAGCTGCCGGCCGCTAGAATTCTCCTCCAGACAGCGACAGAATTCGACCTAGCTGAAAAGCTAGTGTCGAAAATCCTGCCGCCGTCAGGACTCGAACCTAGGACCTCCCGGTCAGAGGCGCTGCAGTGGAATCAGTTGATGCACTGAGCTACCGCTCCCTGTGAGATTCGACTTTGTTTCACGGGTGATAGATTGATTGATTGATTAGTGACTCCGGGTGCGTCAACTACCAAGGTCATTAGACCCGGAAGTATAGTGCGCGCTTTTTTGCGGAAGATGGCTGGATCTTCCCCCGCTGGATGGAGAGATCCGGCGCCGACCCACCATCGGCTAGCGGGCTTTTCCGCAACCATTCGGAATTTACCCCAAAAGCTACTTGTGACGTCTTCAAAAGTATTCCTGTCGTGTCTTCCTGTGTCCGTCACAAACCGGATTCCGGTAAGTGTGTAAATCCAAATTAATTAATGTTCTGCAGCATTCACACACGACTTTCTTACATGCATTCACCTTAATTAAAGGGAAATCTTTTTAATTGTATTCGTATGTCAACTTTAATAGAACTTTACTAGGTTGTTTAATCGTTTCAGAAATTTGATTGCTTCAGTTTTACTTTCATGTTAATTTATTTCCGTAACATCAGGGCTTCCCAATGGAATCGGTTTCGACCCCGGAGGATTTAATGACATTTTCAAGAGGGTCAACGATGATCCAAGGGTTGATTGGGAGTCGATATCCAATTAAGAACTGGTGATTAATCGATATAATCAAGATCAAGTTGCCATTGATTACAAAAAAGTGTTAATGAACTTGATAAAAATTGTTTTCTGATATAATGATTTCTGATAAAATATAATTGTGATATAAAGCAATAAAATGTACAATAATAAATTACAATTTGGCTTCTCTCTCTCTTTTTTTTTTTTTTTTTTTTTGCTAGACTGGTGCTAAACATAGAGCGGTGAAACTGGTGCACCTCATCTGGACCCGAAGTCAGCGGATTCTAATAACAATCCCCGCAGATAAGGTTCGGCATATTCTTATGACAATTAGATTTAAAACTCTGAATTTAACGTTTAGAACTCGCAGATAGGGTCCCCATTCCAACTTTCTACATCGGGATTCCGAGAATCTGGTCTCCCCACTGCTTAGGATGTTTAGAAAACTAATGACATTATAATGGGTATCACAAAAGAGTATTCTCCACACTGCATTAATGTTATGGGGAGTTATTAAAACACACTCAACATTTTGTACCTTTTGAACAATAATGCAGATTACAAACTCAACTACCCGGAGGCAGAAGCACTTTCGATTATTGGTAATCAAGATGTTTTCTAAAACATGAGAATGTGAAATTGTTAACTTCACATCATTCACTTGTTATTTTTTGTGTTATGATTATCTATGCTATATATTATAGAGAAAAATGTAAGGGAGTCGATGAACCAAAAAATTATTTTAAAAGGAGTCTGCAATTAAAAAGACTAGGAATCTGTGGTATATACGCAGGCGCAAATTAATTTCGATTTTTCTGTTTTATTTATTTATTTTTTGAATAAGAACGAATGATCCCTGATTAACCTGTGCGTAAATAATTTTATATCTATGTTTAAAAATATAATTATACTATAAATATCATTCTATCATTCAATATCTAATAATATCATTCAACTCCATCACACGATGTTGACAACGTCAAAAAAATAATCTCCACAATTTTGAAAGAGTATGGGACAAACCAATAATTATTGTTCCAAGTTTAATGGCTGTGATCAGTGAAGCAATATAATTTTTCTGTGGACGTTGTGTCCAGCCAACTTGCTGTTATCTTTCAAAGAATCTTTCTCTATCACTAAATTTAAAATTTATTTTGTTTGTTGATACGTAGTAGTTATTTACAACATATTGTAATTGAAATATCAAAAGATTTTCGTTATTGTAGAGTATTAGTAAAAGCTATATTTGTGAATATGTGTCATCGGAATTGGGGGTGGGGTAGGGGACGGAAATGCCAAGAGCCTGTCCTTGGGGTACTCCATTGATTATGATAATAAGGTAATCCCACATTTTGCATGAGGATAAAAATATTACTTTAAACAATCCTTCCCTGTTCAATATGTTACCTGCAATATTGTCCTCAATAACAAAAAGTGTGGGTGGCCACTCCCCAGTGTCTCAAGCCCGCGTATACCTGAGGCGCCATCGCGCGCCGGCGCCGGGGACTAATGCGGGCGGCGCCACATAACGTATATATGTGTGTGGGCGGGGCGCTGTGTCATGGACGTCCCAACGGGCGGCGCCTGGAGTCCTCGCATCTCTCCGGCACGCCCCCTCCCATCCCACCCCCGTTCATCGTGTTGCGGCTCCGTTTCGTTACGGCGATCCCCGCTCCAACCCCCGGGAGACAACCCCGCTTCACTTACGTACCAACTCCGCTGAGCGCCAGCTCCCCGCTCCGAAACACTCCTTCCTACTCCCGAGTCCCACCACTACCTCTGATGATGTTTCTAATAACACACAATGAAGTAGTTTATCTTTCCGTTTCCGTCATTTCAGTCATCGATCAATCTGTGATCGCCTGAACAGATGTACAAAATTAATTACAGTAATTTTCTGGTTGCATTTTCACAGTTTCGTAACATTTAGATATTACATTAGAGTGGAACACGTTAATGTTAGAAAGTAATGTGAAAGTGCAGTAGAGATATTTTAAAAATAATTTCGCGAAAACTTGCCAAATCAATTTATTTTATTTCCATTACCTTCTTTGCTTTCATAAATATATTGCCATCAGCTATGAAATAATCACTAGGATCATCTTCAAGTCACTATCAATTCTTTCCACGAAAGTTTCAGCAATTTCCTCTATTGCCTTCACTTATTCGCAATTATAATATTCCTTTAATTGTCTTACTGTCAGCACCCCCACGACTTCCTTTGTGACTACGATCATCATCATCAGTGTCACCGCAATTATCACTACCATTTATATCTTTCATCACCACCAATGTCATCATCATCATCATCATCATCATCATCACTACCATTGCCACCTCTATTCTATCGCATCATCTCCTCCACCGCTCTTTTCCTCGTGGTCCCCATCTCGCCACATGAAGTGACAGACTCGCTGTTCCGTCTAATATTTACTCCGCGTCCGTCCAAGTCCTGGAAGTTAGCAGGACCATTTCACGCAATCACAAAACTGTATAGCTCATAATTTGCCGCTTTTTGGCCGTTCTTAAGATGTGAAAACAAAAAATTTGCGGCGGATCATTTTCTCAAAAAAATCGATGGTCCTGCTAACTTCAATTGAAAGTTAGCAGGACCACACATCTAAATCCGCTAATAATGTAAGCATACACACCAGACAGTACTCCAAATTTGCCGCTTTTTATTTATAAACGATTAGTGAGGAAATCATACTGATATCTCCATTTTTTCAAAAGATATTTACAAAAAACCAAAAATAACACCTACGTTCCTATGGCGAGCGCCCTCAAGAAGAACAAGACACGTTTCGTCCAAGACCAATAGCCGTAAATATTCATACTCTACACCAAAATTTGCCCTTAACCTTTGCAAACTGTAATCTGTAATAAAAAAATTTCCGCTGACAGGTTAGTTTACAATACCCAGGTTCGAAACCCAGAATTTAAAGTCTTGGAATCTCCCTGCGCAAAAAAAACAAAAAAAAACACGATCCATCCTGAACCAAAAGCCGTAATAATACATACTCTATGCTATAATTTGCTCTATACCGTTCCAAACTGTAATCCGTAATATAAAAATTTGCCGCGTTACGGTTAGATTAAAATACTCAGGTTCGAACCCCAGAAATTAAACTAATTGAAGCTCCCTGCCAAAACAAAGATACGATACCTCCTAAACCAATAGTCGTAATTATACACACTCTAAGCTAAAAGTTGCTCTATACCGTTCTAAACTGTCATCTGTAATAAACAAATTTGCCGCGGACCGGTTAGTTTCAAATACCCAGGTTCGAATCCAAGAATGTAAACACTTGGAATCTCCTGCCGCGCAGAAAAGGCCCGATACCTCCCAAAGTATTAGCCGTAACAATTCATACTCTATGCCAAAATTGGCTCCTAAACGTTGCTAATTGTAATCTGCAATAAAAAATTTGCCGCGGACCGGTTAGATTAAAATACCCAGGTTCGAACCCCAGAATTTAAACTCTTGGAAGCCCCCTCCGCGAGGAAAAAGCACGATACCCCCCAAACTAATAGCCGTAACAATTCATACTCTATGCCAAAATTTGCTTCCATATGTTGCTTATTGTAATCAGCAATCAAAAAATTTGCCGCGGACCGGTTAGATTAAAATACCCAGGTTCGAACCCCAGAATTTAAACTCTTGGAAGCCCCCTCCGCGAGGAAAAGGCACGGTACCTCCCAAACTAATAGCCGTAACAATTCATACTCTATGCCCAAATTTGCTATTAAATGTTGCTAATTGTAATCTGGAAACAAAAAAATTGCCGCGGATAGGTTAGTTTAAAATACCCAGGTTCCAACCCGAGAAATTAGAGTCTTGGAAGCTCCCTGCGCAAGGAAAAGACATGATATCTCCTGAACCCTTAGCAGTAACAATACATACTCTATGCTAAAGTTTGCTCTATACCGTTCCAAACTGTAATGTCTAATAAAAAAATTTACCGCGGACGGTTAGTTTAAAATACCCAGGTTCAAACCCCAGATTTAAACTCTTGGAAGCCACCTCCGCGCCAAAAAGGCACGATACCTCCTGAACTATTAGCCTTAACAATTTATACTCTATGCCAAAATTTGCTCCTAAACGTTGGTAATTGTAATATGCAATCAAAAAATTTGCCGCGGACAGTTTAGTTTAAAATACCCAGGTTCGAACCACAGAATTTAAACTCTTGGGAGCCCCCTCCGCGAAGAAAAGAAACGATATCTTCTGAACTATTAGCATTAGCAATTCATGCTCTATGCCAAAATTTGCTCCTAAACGTTGCTAAGTGTAATCTGCAATAAAAAAATATTCCGCGGACCGGTTAGTTTACAATACAAGGTTTCCAGCCCCAGAATTTAAACTCTTGGAACTTCCTCCGCTAGCAAAAGGCACGATACCTTCTGAACTGTTAGCCTTAACAATTCATACTCTATGCCATAATTTGCTCTTACACGTTGCTAATTGTATTCTGCAATAAACAAATTTGCCGCGAACCGGTTAGTTTAAAATACCGAGGTTCGAATCCCAGTAATTTAACTATTGGAAGCTCCCTTCCAAGACAAAGACACGATACCTCCTGAACCAATAACCGTAACAACACATACTCTCTGCCAACACCTGCCCATAATCGTTGCAAAAAGTAATCTGTAATATGAAAATTTTCGCGGACCGGTTAGGTTACAATACCAGGGTTGAAACCCCAGAATTTAAACTCTTGGAACTTCGTCCGCGAGGAAAAGGCACGATAATTCCTGAACTGTTAGCCTTAACAATTCATACTCTATGCCAAAATTTGCTCTTACACGTTGCTAATTGTATTTTGCAATAAAAAAAAATTTCCGCGGATCGGTTAGTTTAAAATACCCAGGTTCGAACCCCAGAAATTAAACTATTGGAAGCTCCCTTCTAAGACAAAAACACGATACCTCCTGAACCAATAACCGTAACAATATACACTCTCTGCCAAAACCTGCCCATAATCGTAACAAAAAGTAATCTGTAATGAGAAAATTTGCCGCGGACCGGTTAGTTTACAATACCAGGGTTCCAACCCCAGAATTTAAACTCTTGGAACTTCGTCCGCGAGGAAAAGGCACGATACCTCCTGAACTGTTAGCCTTAACAATTCATACTCTATGCTAAAATTTGCTCTTACACGTTGCTAATTGTATTCTGAAATAAAAAAATTTGCCGCGGACCGGTTAGTTTAAAATACCCAGGTTCGAACCCCAGAAATTAAACTATTGGAAGCTTCCTTCCAAGACAAAACACGATACCTCCTGAACCAATAACCGTAACAATACATACTCTCTGCCACAACCGGCCCATAATCGTTGCAAAAAGTAATCTGTAATAAGAAAATTTGCCGCGGACCGGTTAGTTTACAATACCAGGGTTCCAACCCCAGAATTTAAATTCTTGGGAGCTCCCTCCGCGAGGAAAAGGTACGATACCTTTTTGAAGTTGAAGTCTTGGAAGCTCCCTGCGCAATGAAGAGAAACGTTACCTCCTGAACCAATAGCCGTAGCAATTCATTCTCTATGCCTACATTTGCCCTTACCCGTTGCAAACTGTAATTTGTAAAAAGAAATTTGCCGTAGACTGGTTAGTTTAAAATAGCCAGTTTCGAAACCCAGAAATTTATGTCTTGGAAGCTCCCTGCGCGAGGAAAAGTCGTTTCCTCCTTAACCAACAGCCGCAACAATTTATACTTTGCGCCAAAATTTGACATTAACCGTTGCAAAATGTAATCTGTAATAAAAAAATTTGTCACTGACCGATTAGTTTAAAATACTTAGGTTCGAACCCCAAACTCTTTGAATCTCCCTGTGCAAGGAAAAGATACGTTTCCTCCTAAACCAATAGCCGTAACAATTTATACTCTATGGGAGAGAGAGAGAGAGAGAGAGAGAGAGAGAGAGAGAGAGAGAGAGAGAGAGAAAGAGAGAGAGAGAGAGAGAGAGAGAGGTAATGAGAGAGCGGTAATGATAGATAGAGATTGAGAGGGTGAGGGGGAGAGTTGATTTCTGGTCGAACGCGGCAGCCCGGACATCCATTACCTGGGGAACGAAGTAAGAAAACAAAGAGGAGGGAGGGCCAACACTTGGCAATTTCGAGTTTTAGTTCGACCAACATTTGTAAACTCAAAATTAAATAATCGTCTCTTTCATTGTATAATTTTAAAGATTTTAACAAAATTATTAGTAAGAACTAGAAAATTCGATAATTTTCTATAATTTTACTATATTGATTTTCTCCTAGTGCCAGTGCTACCAGTGTTAATTTATGAAGTGTGATTTATAATTATTATTTTGTTATAAACATGTAATTATTTTCATTGAATTTTTAATTACTTTGGGGCGAGTTCTACATTTTTAGAAATCAAGCGTGTTATATCTACAAGTATACATTGTGTGTGAGTATATGTGTGTGTATATATATATATATATATATATATATATATATATATATATATATCGTTTATAAAACACACTTTTCCTTAAAATGTATTACTATTATTTTTCTTTTCATCATCTTCAATATGTACCACACCTCATATATACCAAATAATTAGCACAAAATATTATTTTCCGCAATAAGTTATCAGTTGGAGTTACGAGTTGCAAGTTATGTACAAAAGAAGCGAATTTAGAAATGCAAGAGGAGCGGTACCATTATTTCAAGTAATGCTACAAAATGAAATACAAGAATTTTTTCCAGAAGTCTGTAAACTTCATTGATTCTTCTCACTTCAGAAGCCCAACACTCGATTTCAACAATGAAGCGGATAAAAACTCGTCTTAGAAATACTATGACAACATAACAATGCTATCAATAGAATAGCAACTTCGAGAAACCAGCAACTTTAATGAATTAGTGATAGAGAAATTTGTGCATCTGAAAAATTGGTGATTGGATTTTAATTTCAAGTAAACAAGGGAAGTTTATAATTTCCTCATTTTGGGGTAGATTGGTAAAATTGTTAATAAATGTTTTGTTCCGATTGTTGCCTAATGAAACTATTGTAAAATGGAGGCCACGTACAGACGCGTCAAGGTCAAAATTAATATCTAGCAATAAACGAAAAATTAAAGCATTATTGTGAAAATTGGTTATTCATGATATAAATAATAATTTTCTTCACAAGCTCTTGGGTCAGGTCACTGCGGTAGAACAGGAGACAGCGTGCTCCTTCACCGCAGAGAAGGAGTCGATTAACATCCACTTATCAGTCGTTGCGTACATTGAAAGGAATACGATACGCCGGACGTGCCGCGTGGGTCGACCTGTCGCCGGCAACGGATATGACGCTGATCTCAGCTCGATTTCGGAGCGGCAGCGCGCCTCGCTCTCACCAGGGACCGAAAAGGTATTGAATACCGGTAAAAAAATACCGGTATAATACCGGTATTTTTCCATACCTTTTTCAAATACCTTTATTCTTTTATACCGGTAAAATACCTCTATAGGACGTCTATACCGGTATGGACGTCCATGAAGGTTATACCGGTATTATACCGGTATTTTCAATGAAGAAATATAGCTTACCATCCATACATGTTGAAAAAATAGGTTACTTTAGTTAGTAATATCTCACAAAATATTTATTAATCATATATCATTTCATAATTGTTATTTATTGTTTAAATTATTATTTTGTATATATATATATATATATATATATATATATATATATATATATCACCTTTATTATTGTAAATGTTTTGTGTTCGGGCGTTTACGTTTTGCATACGTTGAAAACCCCTTAATTTAAACTTCGGAAAAGTTGAAATATGAAATAATAATTATTGATTCCATTGAAGAGAACCTTTTCTTAGTGTCCTTCATCGAGCTATCTCCCATCTGACCTGAGAGATGACCTAAGCCTGTCTTTGTATTTCGCACATGGAGAGGCTGTCAACGTATGCGCCGGCCGTAGGCGTAGGACCGTTTCTTCCCTCCCCGCACCTCCTTCGGCGAACTGAGGAAGCGTTGACACCTTGAGATAATCACGAACGCTCAGGCTTTCAGGCCCAGTTTTGTTATTGTTAAAAAATGATTTCCTTTTACTTCATTTCACAATTAAATCTTAATTATACATTAATAAATAGGGCTAAAATAAAATGTTATTTTCCTGGTTAATATTAAGGGTTTAATATATTTTGACATTAACAGCAAATATTGAGAAAATTTGTTATAAAAGTTAATTATTATGTTATTATTACTATCATATTATTATTATTATTATTATTATTATTATTATTATTATTATTATTATTATTATTAGCTATTAACATCGCATGTGGGCAAGGGATCCATTCTACGTGGGTCGCTTACATTGTAAAATGCATCTGGAGGAGTCCACTTCGAGAAGAGTGTTTCTTCCTTAATAATGAGAAATATATACTAACATTATTTATTAATATAAAAGAGTTTATTAATATTAACATTTTTACTTTTTAATTAAAATTAACATTTAATTTAAATAAATATATAAATTAACAAACAAAATAATAAATTAATTTACACAAATTTAATGCAAACATTTAAAATTTAATTAGTATTAATATTTTAAAATATTTATTAAAATTAATTAATATTGTAACGGGTGGTGCCGGCGGCGGCGTGTCCGTACACCGGCCTAGCCCGTGTCCACCGTTGTGCGGCCACTTGTAATACTTTCTACAAGCCCGGCACGTCAAACTGCTACTTGTAATAGATTGCCCTGCTCTAGCCCTTCTTATAAACAAACAAACAAACACTAGCCTCGCGTTGGGTTGCCACATATAATAATCTTCCCGTTCTCCTACTCACAATTGCCCGTCTGCTAGCTTACCTGGCCTTTTGACTCACCTGGGCGTGGTCTGCGGTGCGTCTGTACAGACGCGAGCAAGGTACTGCGCTCACGTGCGTGGATCAGTTCTAGTGCTACTTGAATGACTACGAACACATATTGATTTTACAAATCATGACCCCAAAGGTGGCCATGAAATTTATTCAAATTTCCTCTTTTCTCGTGTTTTCCTTCAATTCACAATATCTAGTGCTGTAATAGCACTGGTGCCTCTGACGGCACACATTGACATAACCCAGCAACAAAAGAAACAACAACAAATAGATAATTCTCTTCCCACAATACACGAAACATGGACATATACTTTCTCATTCACACAGATTATTTACAACAAACAAAAACAAATGCCATTCACACATATGACTAAAACCCCAGAATGCATTCTGTCGAAATTTACGTATTAAATATCTATTAATCACATGACTTGATCTTCGACAGAGCGTTCTTCACTTCGTAAAAAAAAAAAACAAATGTCAAAATACTTTTGCTCACGTATGATGCTGCTTCCGCGAAGAATCCGGGTGTTTTGTGCGATTATCCACGCACAGCAGCGCCTCCCGTTGTCGCCACCAGTTACGGAACACACTCGCGTACGCATCACTGTTCACGCAACATGTCGGAATTCACGCTGCCACCTTTTTTCATAAATATTCCAAGTTATTTGAAAATCTCTGAGTCCCGAATTGAATTCCGCGCCACTAATCGTAAATGCAACGTCGCGCTCCCCACCGTTGCAAAATTTCTCATATGGCCACGCTCATTATCGCCCGCTCTCGCGAGTCCAACGGGCGTTGCCGAATTTCACAGTAATTCCGAAAACTCCTTTTTTATGAAATTCTTTTTCACGAAATATTAAATAATTTACATGAAGTATTCCCAGTTACTATTGCAAATTCTGTCCATTACTTCCGCACTTTAAAAAAATTTCCAAACGTCGCCTACGCGAACACACGTCTTGCCTCCACCAAGTTCAGGCACACTCTGATAAAATTTTTCCCACTTAGCATTGTTATTTTTGCTTCAACACTTTTCCCGATCGCTTGATAACTGACGATCGCGTCACTTTGGTTCTCACAAAATATTTAATTTTTAACGTTTCCCGAAACACTTTATTTCCGTTTTTGTTTTAATAAAATTCTCCCGGCAATTTCCTAAAATTCGATGTTTTCCTCTTGTTTTCCTTTGGTCAAATTCCTTTTATTTTCCCTATTTTCCGTTTTTGGATGTGAAACGGAACGCACTGCAATTGTTCGCTAATTGCTTCTTCTTGCTAAACTTTTGCTTGAATTAATTTATTTGTTTTATTAAAATTTCCGATACTTCCCTGCAAGATATTTAAATGGGATAAATTTTGCATGATGCCGCTAATTTTCTTCTTTTTCCCCCCGAAAGTCTGAATTTGATATCTTATCGCGTTCTCTTGCATTATTCGAAAAACCCTCTTCTTTATAAGCGTTTCATCGCTCCAACAATGGACTCCATTAATATTCTCCTTAACACAAATATACGAAATACAGAATTTTCAATTACTTCTTATTGCCTGACGCGATTTTACTGGGATAACTTTTAAAATGTTCCTACATTAAAGCCGGATCTAATGTCTATGGTCAAAACTTGCACAAGTATCGGGTTCACTTTATTTTCTTCCCCAATCGGTTTTTATTTATTATGGCGCCTTTGCTGTAAATGTTTTCAAATTGTTTATTATCCAAACGCATACTATCGGGGATCGTGTAAATCATTACAATATTATATAGTACTATTAATATTTTTTCTTAATGAAATTTCTTAAATAATACATGGATGTAAATTAAACATGCTTCAATCATTAATTTTGAATAAAACATAACGCTTCTGTTTCCTTGCGTAAGAATAGTTAATGTCTTTTAGCATTCAATGTCAATTTTTAATATTCTTTTAGTTATAATTAATAATTATATATAATTAATTAATATATATAATTATAATTATTAATTATGGTGCAGAATAAGGAAACCGGGCCAACTGAAAAAAATATTTTCGAGAATGTTAGAGATACGATCAAATTTAAGCAAATAATCGTATTTAGTGATATAAACAGTCGTGCAAGAAGGAAGTTTGGTATGCGTGGGAAGACTCATTATTGGATAAGAAGACACATTTCTCCATTTTTTATCGCTACTAGAAAGGACAAGATTTATACGGAGAAATTCGATAAATTTTCAACACTCTATGACGTGTCGCCAAGCTCTGCGCCCGGACGTGAGGTCCAAGGTTAGCGTACGAGCTCGTGTTGATGTCTGCGAAAGACCGTTGGCTGATCCCTCCATCTGACGACAGAACTCGACTTCCCAGTCAACGGCAGAACTCGACCTAGCTAGAATATGTGTCGAAAATCCGCCACCCTCGGGACTCGAACCCTACGACCTCCCGGTCAGAAACTCTGCCGTCTAAATAGTTGTTTCCTCTGAGCCATCTCAGCGGAAAAAATCACAATGAATTTCCCCCAAATACCTGTATGATTCTACTGAAATACCGGTATTTTCGTATGAAAATACCGGTATTTTGATGAGAGAATACCGGTATAATACCTTTAAATAGAGGTATTTTACCGGTATAGACGTCGGATAAAGGTAAAATACCTCTAAAAATACCGGTATTTGACGTCTTATACCGGTATTTTTAAAGGTATTTTGAATAAAGGTATAATAGAGGTAAAGGTATTTGTATACCGGTATAAATACCTTTACCGCTATTATTTCGGTAATTGGTCCCTGGCTCTCACACGGCGCTTCGTCAGACGTGGGTGGCGTGTCCGAGAAATGTTTATAATGAGTTTCTTGGAATTACAGAATTTTCAGAATTTTTCGTATCATTCTGTATAGATTAGTAGTTTTATGTTTTTACACTTATTTATTATTATTCGTTAATAATGCAAATATTTTAAAATATATTTGAAATTTAAGAAGAAATGTTCTTAAACAATATTAATATTTGTTGGACCGAATACCGAAATAATAGCGGTAAAAGTATTTATACCGGTATAGAAAAACCTTTATCTCTATTATACCTTTATTCAAAATAACTTTAAAAATACCCTATAAGACGTCAAATACCGGTATTTTTAGAGGTATTTTACCTTCATCCGACGTCTATACCGGAAAAATACCTTTATTTAAAGGTAATATACCGGTATTCTCTCATCAAAATACCGGTAGTTTCATACGAAAATACCGGTATTTCAGTAGAATCGTACAGGCATTTGGGGGGAATTCATTGTGATTTTTTCCGTTGAGATGTCTCAGAGGAAAGAACTATTTACACGGCAGAGTTTCTTATCGGGAGGTCCTAGGGTTCGAGTCCCGAGGGTGGTGGATTTTCGACACAAGGCATATTCTAGCTAGGTCGAGTAGCTGCCCCGGCGGACCCATTACAGGAAGAGAAACTCCCTTCGCCATATACCTTTACGAATGCGGTTGCATCCGCTCGGCCCCCTCGCCGAGGAGAGAAACGGCCACGCCGTGTCAGGACATCTCGCACGCGGAAAAGGTGCGTCATGACGTCTTCAGATGGCATCCCGCAGGTAGAAGTTAAAAGCCCCGGTACGTCTGTGGACGGCACCCCATGTTGAAAGGTTAAAGCAAGAGATTCTGGTGGTTTCCGATTATTTTGAGGTCTAAATACCAACTAAAATAATTCTTATTCCTTGTGAACGGTCAGAACTTTGTCAGGAGTTTAGTAATTTTTTTCACGTGGTGTTTCCAAAGAAAATATGGGAGAAAAACTACAAATATTGTTATAAATGTTATAAGTAGGTAGTTCAAATAACACCTGGCAGTGCTTGTTTTATTGTTATTTATATGTCAGTAGCAAATGAGTCATTAACTGTTTATTTAGACGAAAAGGTACATACACTTTGTTTCTATTATTAACAAAGATGTATAAAAAGAAAGGCATTTCCAAACCTTAGGTTTTAGAGAGCATTGGCATACTTCCTTTTTTGGGTCCAGATGAGTTGGGATTCCTTGGGCCAGCGGATTTTCCCCGGCCGCTCGAGAGAAACAATGTCCAGCTTTCCCAGGTATTTTGTCTAATCCTCACTTGCAATATTTCAAACAATAACGGTTCAATTTCCTAAAATTGTTACGACAACTGGAACTCCTGAATAGCAGTTTCACGAGCTGTTCCCGCGTGGCTGTGTGTGGACGTGTACCTTGTGGGGAAACATTTCATGTGATTAAGGTATTTTAGAAGAACAATGTATAAGAAATGGGGGAAACCTCCACAATTTAGATCATGAACTAATAGTTTATAAGTATTAAATATAAAGTTTATAATAAGTATATATAAGTATATAATAGGTAAAAAATATTTTGAATATAAAAAGTTAGTGGTAGGGAAAAATTGTAACAGCTACTAATTATGTTTGGGAACGGATTTCAAATAGCATTGGGGGGGGGGGGGAAATTAAGCCAACGACATTGCATTCGTACATGACGAATAATAGGTTCGATATAAAACCCAATTGATTGGTCCATCACCGTCTCACGAAGAATCTGCAGAAAGTACAGAAAGCTCTTGTAATACAAGTAGCAATGAAGAATATTTTACACTAATAATACCAGAAGAGATTTTAAAAAATTTGCTTACTGGAAAATTATACATCCGTACAAGTCAGGGTAAAAATTTATTTATTTATTTTACGTCAAAAAACAGTTAAAAACTGCGTATGACGTGCTATGGGGAAAAGTGAATTGTGTGCACATTTTCAAAATTCTGTGATCCCTACACTAAGTCATATACTACTTAAATTTTGAATTTTGAAAGGGAGAAAAAAAACAAAAACTCCCATGTAATAAAATCTATTTTCAAGGATAAATAAGCAATAAATTTTGAATTTTGAAAGGGAGAAAAAAAAAAAAAAACTCCCATGTAATAAAATCTATTTTCAAGGATAAATAAGCAATAAATTTTGGCTCTTATTACTTCCTGCCGCGACAACATGGAAACGATAATTTGAATTATTGTATTTCCCACTGAATTCTAGAAGACGTGCACAGAAAATGAAGTTACATTTATGTCCAGAAGCAAAACAAGGGGCCATCTCAGCATTTGCTCAATGGATCAGGGAAATCGGACGAAAAAACTGATGGAGATGGGGGTCATTGACCCGGAAGCTGTGTTACAATAGTTGTTACAGGTTGTTTATACTCATTTCTACAGTCCACATGGTAATTAATGCATTATGTATCATTGTTAAAATTAATGTTACTTTTCTTGTGCTCAGTATAGTCTCTAATTGTATAGAAACAGTTATGCAGCAGAAACGATTTCACTTGGGATTTAAACTTTTCTATTGAATTTAATCGTTTAATGTCGTCTGGCAAAGTGTTGTAAAATAATGTACATGTATTGTATGTGAATTTTTTGTAATGAGCTGATGAACTGATGAATATGATTTCTACTGTCACCTGATGAATATGATTTCTACGTCGAGTGTTATAGTAATAGACTTCGGCATTTTCTGAAAATATATTCCCGCCCTTAAGCAAGTCATTTTTTACAAAAACCACTGATTCGTAAATAAAAAGACACGGTAATGGTAGAATTCCTAGATTAATGAAGAGAGGCTTACATGAATCACGTGGGTGGGATTTGGTTATTATTCGTACAATTCGTTTTTGTAATCTAAAAGTCTGGGAGCTATAAGATGTATTTCCCCAGAATATTATGCCATATCTCAGGCGGGAATGAACATTCGCGAAGTATACACAACGAGCAGTATGAAGGCTGACTGAATTTGCAAGAATTCTGAACGCGTAGCATAATGAACTTAATTTTGTGTTCAATTCATTTAAATGGTCGTTCCATTTAAGGTTTGACTGAATTGAGAGACCTAAAAATTTTGTTGCCTTAACATCAGTCAATGGTATACTGTTCATTTTCAATGGAGCACAGAATTGTTTATTTGAAATGGAAAACTGCATTAAAACCGTTTTCTTTTCGTTTACTATTAATTTGTTATTTCGGAACCAATTTGAAACATCTGATATTGTACTATTTACGGTTTCTTTATTGAAAAGGATGTTCGTTTCATCCGCAAAGAGAACCGTTCTTCCGTTTCGAATCGTCGAGGGCATATCGTTTACGTAAAGTAGGAACAGAATAGGGCCTAAAATCGATCCTTGAGGAACTCCACATGCAACGGGCAAAGAGTCGGAATGGTGCGTACGTAATGTTCCATCATTCCAGTAAGGTATTTCGACTTTCTGAGATCGTTGTTTAAGGTACGAACATAACCAATCTAGAGCAATACCTCGGATTCCATATGAAGGTAATTTTGAAAGTAAAATGTCATGATCAATGATGTCAAAAGCTTTTGACAGATCTAAAAATAATCCAATAGGTTCCTCGTTTCGATCTAATGATGAGGCGACATCTTTAAGAAAAGAAAATACAGCTGTTTCCGTTGATTTTGATTTTCTAAATTCATGTTGGCAATCTGAAAGCGCGTCGTGTTTAGTGAGAAAAGTTTCCATTCGTACGTAAAAAAGTATCTCTAACATTTTTGAAAAAACTGATAGAAGAGAAATGGGCCGATAATTTTGAATTTCATTTTTGTTGCCTTTTTTGAAGAGCGGCTTAATTTTAGCTGTTTTGAAAATATCTGGAAACGTTTCAGTGCATAAAGATGGATTAAATATGTGAGTTAACGGGTGTATAATGGCATACGCACAAGTCTTTAACAAAGAATCTGGGAATTCATCTAAACCGGACGAATATTTATTTTTTAGTTTACTGATTATTTTGAGATTTTCATAGGAAGAAGTTTCGGAAACGAACATTGTGTCTAAAATTTTGGGTGAACTGTCTGTTTTTGAATTTTGTGCCTGAAGACCCTTAGTGAGATCGGCAGCAATTCTCGAAAAGTATTGGTTAAAGAGACTAGCCACTGTTGCCGGATCGTTTACATTTACATCGTTATATTTTAAAACAACATTCTCTACGGGTTTTCTAGTTGATTTGGTAGTATTTTTTTATTATATTCCACATTGCTTTTGTTTTATTATTTGAGTTCAAAATAACCTGATCGTTTTTCATGATTTTAGCCTGCCTTATGACTTATAAACCGTTATATAGAGTAGTATTATAAACCGCTTTCCATGACTCCTGCATCAAGTAATCAATGAATAATTTTATTTTACTTTTTGTAAACAATCTAGTCATACGTGTATTATTTATTGTGTCAGTGATCGCATTTTTTATAATGTTAAGAATCTGTGCATCGAGGTCACTGTATCCTAAATCTTTTGTTTCAACTTCATATCGAGTAGTAGTTTTGTTAATTATAATTTGATCAATTGCCTTCATCGAATTTTGTGTGATCCGTGTAGGTACATTAATTGTAATGTCTAAATTGAAGGAATTAATTAAATTGAGAAACTTTTCTTTCTCGCAAGATTGGACCAGAAAATCAATGTTAAAATCTCCGAAAACAATAATGGATTCAAAAGAGCGATTGCTGACTTTGTTAAGTTTTATCTCCAGGTTTTCTAAGAACAAAATATAATCTGCAGTTCTCTTTGTTGGAGGTCTGTAGATGCAAAGTATTATCACTCTTAGTGAAGTAAGATGTACAACAGAAATTTCGAAAACATTTTCAATGGAATACACATTTAATTCCGCAAAGGAGATAGAATCAATACTATTTCTAACGTAAATACAGGAACCCCCATACGTAGGACCGTTATGCGATTCTCTCTCTCTCTCTGCAATAAAAGTCTGCGAGGTAAAAGTTTGGAATTTGGAAAATGATAAGTTCATTAGGATATAACCAATGTTCATTAAAGCAAATTTCCGTTTCCGCAAATTTCCGTCCAAATTTCTGTAAAGCGAAGTTCATTATTCCGTACTTGGCCTACACCGAGATTTCGTAATCACTTATTGGTTGGGAGAAACAAAGTTATCTGTTAATGTTTCACTTATGGCAGCAATCGGGTGAAGAAACTTTGTCGTTCTTCTGTTTCAAAAAGGAGCCATTTTGCATGCTGGCAGAGATCTAACCATATTACCAACAGATCTCTTACATCCTCACCAACTTCTATCAGTTTCATTAGTTGGATCTAAGCACAAAACTGTGTTCATTATCGGAGTGTCCGCGTCTTCCTTCGCTTGATTGCAAGCTATTTCTGCTAATAAAATCTTTGTAATCAACATTGCTATTAACCGACTTTCATTATTCGTGGTAGCAAGAAAATTTTCTTTCCACGTCATATGAATCGTTGTGTTGTCTAACACTATCTACGCACATGTTTTTGGACATTTTAATTCGCTTAGCACTTCAGAGTAACCATAAAAACATCTAAGGAGATATGCTTGTGATAGATATTTTGACACATAATCAACGTAATTGTCACAGATAGACTCGTGTTTCTTGTATGAGACAAAAACCCGTCATTGATGACGTACTGAACTTGGACACTGAATTGCTTCTATGTTAATAGTTAGAATGCTATAACGAGTGTTGAGGTTTGTCATCAATAACAGTACCTTTATTTAAGATTTTTCAAAATAACTTAAAAAGTTATCCTGTAAAAAAACGCGAATGCCATACATTATATATATATAATGTGTGTGTGTGTGTGTGTGTGTGTGTGTGTGTGTGTCAATAAAAACTAAGGCCTTCAGAACCTACGCAGCGCTAAAGGCACGTTCGATATATGTGTGTGTGTGTGTGTGTGTGTGTGTGAGTGTGTGTGTGTGTGTGTGTGTGTGTGTGTGTGTGTGTGTGTGTGTGTGTGTGTGTCAATAAAAACTAAGGCCTTCAGAACCTACGCAGCGCTAAAGGCACGTTCGATTTCCAAAATATTGATTTTCCCTTGCGCTTTATTAATTACCTACTTCCCTTTTTCCAATTAAAATGTTGACAGATTCACACGACGCTGTATTTATTTGCATACAACTTCATTGGATATAAATGTAGTGCAGGAGGTTGAGTTCCATTTTCACAGTAACATTCAGGGATATTTTGCACACTAACGGCAATACCATTGATCCTAGAAGAAAACTGTACATACACATTGTAGGCAATTTTAACCTCCTTCATTTCATGTCCGGTTAATACTTACGAAAAATTGATAGCTTTTAAGTTATATTGAGATAAAATAGGATGATTCCCGCTTTTCGTGTGTTTCGCTTACATCACCAAATTTCGTGGTGTTCTCAAGGCTAAATCGTTTATCGGAGAAACAATTCTTACGGACATTAAATGTAGGTAATTTTATCTTCTTTCATCGTGTATAGGACCATTAATTACGAAAAATGGATGGCTTTTGAGTTATTTTGAAAAAAAACAGACAAAAGGTGTGGTATTTACGTATTTTTTGCTTAAAAAACGTATTTCTAGACAAAACTTTTCCTGTCAAACCTGATATTCGTGTTCAGCGACCCCAAAAATATAAGAACCAAATATCAAAACTACACCAAAACTTTCTCTTATTTTCTACCATTTGACTGCACTGCACTGACGCAAATGCTGGTCTTCTTCGTCCGGAAGACCCCGCCGTCGCCTGGGAAGCTCGGTGGCTGGAGGGAGGGGGGCAAGTCGGCCGACTCACCCGAGAGCCTCTCGTCGGCATGGATACAACGCCCACTTTTCGTGTGCCTCTGCACCGCGCGATATTTCCTAGAAACCCCCCACCAACAGCCAGTCCTGTTCTTCCCTTCACACTTCGCGACGTTGGCGCTATCTATCGGCGGACGGGAAACTATTCAAAGGACGTAGCTGGAAACAAGCCTCATGAGCCCTCTATGTACATCTTTCTCTATGGTCAAACACCTGAGTGAAATGAAGAGACGGAAAGTGCTGCACAGATATTACGGGGTAAGTGACGGGAGATGAAAATTTCAGCGGAGGTATGATAATGTGCTGACGACATGTTGGTGACGGGGGAGGGGTGTGTGTGACAAAGTACCGAAGTGAGTGACGGGAGAATGACACGGGCAGGTGACGAAGGGGTGGCGGTAGGATGAGTAGCAGTAGGATGAGTGGCGGTTGTTTAGGAGAAAGGGGACTAGAAAATATTCGCCGTTCATCGAGCAGCAGCTGTTTGGCGAGGAACTTCTTTCCTCTATGAAATGGAATAAAACGATACGAAAGAACATGAAATTAAAAATCCATGTCTCTGATGGAAGTGTATAAGTATGAACGTAGCGAATAGGATTAGTTTGAATTGGAATAAATTAAATGGAATAAAACGACACGAAAGACCATGAAATTGAAAATGCACGTCTCTGATGACAGGGTATAAGTATGAGTGGAGGTGACGCAGCGAATAGGAATAGTGGTAGAATGGAGAATGATTGGTGGTTGGGGGAGAGGAGAGTGGTCGGAAGCGAAGGGCGGAGAGTGGAGGATGGAGGACTGAGGGCTGGGGGTTGACGGGCATCGGGCAGTGGGAAGCGGGCGGCGGCGGACGACGCGGGCAGCGGGCGGTGGACG
This sequence comes from Teleogryllus occipitalis, assembly GCA_011170035.1. Classification (NCBI taxonomy): domain Eukaryota; kingdom Metazoa; phylum Arthropoda; class Insecta; order Orthoptera; family Gryllidae; genus Teleogryllus; species Teleogryllus occipitalis. Next base: position 20,918 of record BLKR01005517.1, read on the forward strand.
GTGGTCGGCGGGCAGCAGCCGGTGGGAGGCGCGCATGGCTAGTGGAGCGAGGGGTGGCGGGCGGCGGGCAGCGAACGGCTGCGGCTCGGCGGTCGAGGGCGGAGCACAGTTAGGCGGGGAATAGATGAATGTTAACGAGGAATAAATCGCGGCCGCTGCGCTGGCGGCGCCGGGCGCGGCGCGGCCGGGGCGTCGTCCGGGCGTCAGCTGGCACCTCGTCGCTCACGACCGTCGCGCCGCCGCCCGCCGCCCGCCGCCCGCCGCCCGCCGCCCGCCGCCCGCCGCCCGCCGCCCGCCGCCCGCCGCCCGCCGCCCGCCGCCCCCCGCCCGCCGCACGCCGCCCACCGCCCATTGCCCGCCGCCCGCCGGCCGCGCCGCCCCCGCCCCTCGCCCGCTCGCCATGCGCGCCGCGCCTGTCGCGCCGATTCCCCCTGTCCTCCTTTGCACCCATCTGCATTCGCGCGTCGCATCTCTCCGCCCACCCCTTTAACACTTTTGCCTGCTCAGCGAAAGGTGGTTCTCATGCGCATTGCTCAAGTCGGCAAGTTGAACTCTCGAAGACCATTTCCATATGAAGCATACTTCTCTTTTTGTGAACTGTTGGACTTGTTTGTGGGGAGAGGAGATTTTCTACAACGAATTGGGATGTCGTTTCAATGCAGCCATCTTGTAACGACAGTGTAATAAAGATTCGGGGCATAAATCATGTTCAAGTCACAGCTAAGCTCTAAAATACTTCCTGTGAGTTTGGGATGTTTAAATATTAAAATGGATTTTTTTAAACCATAAAGAAAGAAGTCTGTACAGTGTAATGTAACAAGTAATATTAGGCTAATGTAATTTCGAAGTATCACTTGGGATTTGTGAAGATAAGGCCAAACATACATCGATGTCATACAGTTTTGCTTCACATTCTCAAAATCCTTAGAAATATCCGGCGCTTGTGTGCGTGCAGGAATAGGAATGCAAAATTATTCGGATGAAGTCACGTTTCCCTATGTGATTCAAAAGACATCCTTCTTCAATGAATATCCGCATCCAATTATTTGAATTTATGACTTGTTAGTAGGATCTTTGAAACAAAAAATTAATGTCGAAAATCTTCGCTTTATGTAGTAACATGGCACATCCTTACGGCTCTCTCCAGTCATTCCTTTCATTTCCTCACGAAGAATCAGTATTTGTGTTCATCATGAAATCTACATCTAAATGTTCACAAATCTCTTTCACAAATCTCTTTCACAAATCGAACGATGAGGGATTGGAATAGATTGCCTGCAAAAGCCTTTGAACCCTTTCCTCGAAGCGTTCAACAGTTTAGGAAATTAATTTAGGTTATTTCTAAGTTTATGAGGTTGTTAACTAAGAATATTAAGTTGTACAGCGAAGTGAGGTGTCGAGCAGTGTAGAGCAGGGAAAGAATGAAGGAAATGTTTCTAGTTATCACTAGTGAAGTGAAGTGAAGGACATTGCAGTGCTGTGTTACTTGTATAAACACTCAGTGCGGCTTTAGATGATAGACATTTCTTTTCTTTCTCTTCATGTAATTTAATGTCTTAAGAATAATCAGTTTTTATATTATTATTGTTATTGTTATTATCATTTTAGCATTATTATTACCATTATTATATTATTTACATGACATTTATTATCTTATTTATGTAATTAACTGCCACCGGGTTACACCCAATTGCAATTTAAATAAATGTATCTACCTCTTATGTTGATTTTTCACTTATCCCAAACAAACGTTACCAAACTATCCTTGAGCATCTTCCCTTTGGAAGTCGAGTGCAGGTGCCACTTAACGCGCCCCGCGGGTTGTCTTCCCCCAACCAGTTCCCGCGCGTGGCCTGCTCCGCCAGTCGCCGGCCGGGCGGCGTGATTCGACGCTTCGCGGTGTGGTCTCTGGCCTACTTGCCCCGGCGCGGCGCCACGCGTCCCCGACCTGCTTTGTGCGGTGCCACCCCGACCGGCGCGGAGGGGAGCGGCGGCACGCGCGGGCCAGGAGACGCACGCAAAAGACAAAACATAAATCAAAAACTAAAAAGAACTACACACACACAAACACACACACACACACACACACACATATATATATATATATATATATATATATATATATATATATATATATATATATATATATGGATGTTGGTATATACAAGGGCGGTTAACTCCGACACCGTGAGATCGATCTCCATGAAACTTGACACATCTACGTGCTTTTCCCCCCAAAAGGTTTATGTGCTGTTAATTTTGTTGCAACTTCACTAGATGGCGCGTAGAACAAAACTAAATATTAACGTCGAATGCAACCCGCAACACTCCGCAGTACTTTCGAATATATATCGTTAAATAACTTCTAAACGAATGGTTTCAGGGCGTTAAAAACTACATGCTTACAAACACACACACACACACACACACACACACAGAGAGAGAGAGAGAGAGAGAGAGAGAGAGAGAGAGAGAGAGAGAGAGAGAGAGAGAAAGGGAGAGGGAATGAGAAAGAAGGATGAAGGGCAGAACAACTTTTGTCGGGTTTCGCTAGTTACTTCTAAAGTAAAGATTTAAAAAATACTTATTTAAAGTCTTTTTCAACTACAAGGTCATATATTTCAACTCCTATGTCCCATTTCAACTTCAACTACTAGGGCGTCCACTGTAACATTAAGGGGTAACGGTAACGTATACGGACACACACAAACATCCATGTCCCGGGCGGGATGGGAACCCGCCAACCTCCAAGCACGAGGCAGATACGGCTCTTCAGCTTTAGCAACCTCAGCTATACAGGCCGGGCAAAAAACTTTTTATTTCAAATTAGGTAAGCCAAGTATGTATCAAAAATGTTCGCTATTAATTGATTGATTGGTGATTACGAGGACACGTTCACTGATAAGGTCATTAGTCCCGTAAGTTTAGTGCATATTTCTAAGGCATGAGGTGGTTGTGATCTTCCCCTGCTGGATGATGAAATTCTGTGCCGACCTACGTTGACTTGCCGGGATCATAAATAATTCCCCAAACAGAAATAATTCCCCAATCAGAAATAATTTCCCAATCAGAAATAACCCACCAGCGTGGCTCCACACAAGCGAGGAAAAGCTCTAAGCTGCTGACTGGTATCCCGACAAGTACGGTAGAGTAGTGAATGTGAGTGTAAGTGTGTGTAAGAAAGGAGTGAGGAAAGTACAAGGAAGGGGAAGGAAATATCGCGCACTGTATTGTGACCTGTTTATTAGGGCGCTGCTCCTGCATTCGCTGTTCACCATTATATTTCAGCTACAATTCACTTAGTTTTAGATAGTGGATTTAAGATAAAGGACGCCCTCCAAATACTTAATCCGCAAAGTACTACTCTAGAGGCGCGATTATCCGAAGTAATTTTTGCTGATGACTCGGATTACACGGAGATAGGAAAATGCGAAACGGAATTTTCAACTACAAAATAAAAAGAAGTCAAATTTAATGTGAAGGTACTATTAAAGTTGCATACACATTCATTAAAGTGCTTATTGTAGTATCGCACTCTACAATTATCAAAACAAATGAGCGCGAACCAGTCATAACAATGTAGCAGACAGATTGACACTGGCACTGACCGCCGCACACGTGATCTTCAACGCAGAGTTGCCAACCCTTCAAGAGACAGCTCTAAGTTATCGCTGTTCGTTCACTTGTTTTTGTGTCCTGGCGCACATCACGTTTTTCATCTCGGAATGCACGGAATCTCGGATTGACGAGGCTCGGATTATCGCTATTCTACTGTAGTTCAAAGTGTTGATGTTACTTAGAAAAGTAAACTCCCACTTCGACAGGACTAGTGTGAAGGGGAATTTAAGAAAAACAGACGCACGCGACTTGAGTATTTGGAGTTTCCAGTCGCTTCAACTACTTTGATCATTTATCCCGTCAGTGTAGTTATGTTATGTCCAGCAAGAGATGGGGTTCGTCTCTCGCTGGAATGTGACATCTGGCAAAAACCCACGTGTCCGTTTGCGGGGTTTTTCCTCATCTAGATATCTTCTCCAGAGGCGATAAGCTCTAAATTCCGACTAGTCTCGCAATACAGTTCATGTAAATGTGTGTTTTTAAGAAGGGTAGTGGGTACACAAAACTATACATGTGATATGGGAGAGGATAGGACAAGGAAGAGAGAGCACGGTCCCTGGTACATTTGTTAGGGCACTGATTCGGCATTCACGTGGTATCGATCGTCAAAAACATGGACAATTACCAATCAGAACAGCCGGTCGGTAGAATTCTCCACCATACAGCGACTGAATGCGAACCAGCTATGCAGCTAATGTCGAAAATTCTGCCACCGCCGGAACTCGAACCCTAAGTCATTCCGATCGGAGACGCTACAGCGGCAACAGTTGTTGCTGCACTGAGCCATCTCAGCCGTTGTACGCGTCTTTCAGGGTGGCGTACAGGTGCGCCTCAACGGTCGTTAACATTCCTGCGACGTTTACGGCAATTTGCATGTTTTAACGACAAGCTATAAATTGTGGTGGGTAGAAATCGTGTCAAAAATTAAATTAAAAAAGTTAAAGCTTCAATTAAAATACAGTGATTTTGGCGCCGGAATTCAATTTTCGAACATTTTTTGAGAATGTAGGAAGTAATAAAAGTTGATTAACTGAGAATATGTAGGATCTAATACTACGCTACTTATAGACTGAGTTCTGTAGGCATTTTGAAACATCGCTCTTTGTCCATGATTTAAACTAAAGTCATACGAATATGAATACTATTACAGAAATGGGAAGTTATTATATCAGCCTTCCAGAATTTTATCTATTTTAGTTTGTATAGAGCCAAATATTTCGTACACATTCCTCACACAAAGTTTTGGTTTTCTTTTCTATTAATTATGACTTTAAAATTCTTTAAAATTATAATTGTTCAAACTTTGTAAGTTGATAAAGAGTTTCTTTCAGCTTTATTTCAACATAATAATTAAAACCATTTTATTTTAAATAAAACAATTCCTTTAATTCATATAATCCCCCTACTAAAGAAAACGCTATATACACCTTACATACCCTTATAATAGATATTTCGTTTTCTCTATCCCTCCCAAACTTGAATGTGAATGTGATAAACAAGAAACCCTCTTCTACCACTTCCTACATACACACAAACACAACACACATAGCTTATTTAAAAGAAACTTATCTTGAACGCAGGAAGAAATAATTCAATTTACGAGATGCAATGTACAGGAGCGACAGATTCATACTCACAGCCTGAGGACAACCAGCGATTGTAATGCAAATAAACTCAAACGATCTCGGCTCTCCAAGTCTGCTGGTATACTATTTACATCACCATGATATTAAAAAATATTTGGAGAATTTAGATATTTTATAAGGGCTTCCTTCAATGAGAATGTCGCTTTCCTTCAAACCCTCGTAAGGGCTGTTTCTCTACACAGACTTGCATACCATGCATAGAATTAAATACTTTCTTACAATAACTGTCCTATTCAAAAGTTTCAATGCGAGTACTACCACTACTGAAACTTTTGATAAAAGACGAACATTGGTGCCCATTGCGAAATGTTCTTCAAAAATACTTCTCCAATGCGTTACACTCCAGAGCCACCTCAGAAACCCACGCAGAAGAAAGAAATAATTGGACATTGAAGTGAGTTTGAGATTTGCAGAGAAAAATAAAGAACACGAGCTGAGGACATACTACTTCTAAACCTTTGTGTATGTATAAGCGACACGCAAATATGTAAATACGTAACAGAAACATAAATACAGTGTTGCACAATGTATATTATAGTGCAGGAGCACTCTGTTGACTATGTATAAATATCTCTCGGACATTTTAATGATAATTACTGACATTTAATGACCAATTGCGTATTAAACAGAATATCATTTCTTGCAGATTCTTCCAATAAAGCAATATTGTTCTTCGTAAATCTACTTACAAACTCCAGTTATACAAAAATTATCGCCATGTTAAAAAAATGATTAACATGCCAATATATTACAATCAGGTTAATGGGTTCTGAGTACTGTCTGAACATTGCAATTTCTGTGAAACCTAGATAATTTTCGCCACATCATAGGCCTTTATGCAATTAATATCACTTTATACATAAAGTGTACCATCACCTTTCATAAAAATACAATGTTAATAATTTATTGTCATCTAATTATTTGTAGATTGGCATTCAACCTGTCAATATATATTTTTTACTTTCTGAGATGAGAATATCGAACCCTACCCTTCTCTTTTTAATTCCATAATCATATTTAAACGATTTCCTGACCAATTTGCTAACTCATCTCACAGCCTTCCCCAAACTGCCGCGCCCTGCTCTGCCGGAACCGTTATCCCATCTGTTTGAACAGGAACCTGCCTCGATGTGGAACAGATCCAGTTCACCATGATTGCAGAATCATCCCAATTTCTGCACATTTTCACAAGCTAGTTTTCCTTTTAATAGGTCAACAAGTCTTTGAAATGCACTAGTGAGCGTTTCATGTTATTAAGTATGGTAGCCATGCATGACCAATTAGAGAGCAATATCTCATTTGGATACAGCAACATTTTTGGTATATTGTTTAATGTTAAGCAGCTCAGAGACAAAATTTGTATTTAATCGGAACACATTCAGTTTAAAATAATCAATAAGACAAAATACGAAAATTGTCAAGAATCAATTATGTCAGAGCAATTTCAGTTACATTTGTGTGGGCTAAATACATCTGGATTTAAAGCTCTATTATGTCCAACTTTGCATAATCCTCCAATTCCTGTTTCGTTCATTAATAAAATTACATTATTCCCTCCTATGACTATTCGTACATGCTTGTGCGTTCTACAGAATCTGGGACGTGCTGTTCTACAAAATCTGGGATGCCAAACAAAAATTCTATGAATTTTCAGTAATCTATACAGTAAACTAAACTGTCTGAAATCATCTAATATCCATTAAGTAATCTGTAGTTTTTACCCATTATCATAAGAATATGTAAATAACACTACAGATAAGATCAAAATATTTCATGAGCTGAATTTACAATATAAGTGATCAAGTTTTAAATAACCGATACAAAAAAGTTCAAATACATAAAGAGATAATAGCTTTATTTCATGCCGCAAAATAGTTTGATGTAATATCATAAAAAATAAAATGTGCGTCTTATTTCAATTACATTTCATGCGCTCTTTTCCCTCCATTTACAATATGCCAAAGAAAAACGACAATTTGCACCATTTGTAAGAAATTGACACAAAACCCCGTCAGTGTGCCGCAATTGGATATAGAATGATTCCCCAGGTCTGGATAAAAAACGATTTAAGGCAAAAAAGATGTCCCAGAATGAGATAGTTGGGGAAACGCAGGAATTCTTATAACGCGCAACAAACGTTATTCAGCAATACACCACACCATCGCTCAAATCGACGCGACGGTGACGAATTTTCCACACTGCATAGTTAGGTTGAATTACTATCTGGAGAAGGATTCTAGCTGCAGGCTGCTCTGATGGTACTACTTCCTGATTTCTCCGATCAATATCATGCGAATGCCCGTTTGTTAAGCTGTGTGCCGAACAAACAAGCCTCTAGATCTTCTCTTCCTCATGCCTGTCCCCATCCTCTCCCTACACACACACACACACACACACACACACACACACACACACACACACACACACACACACACACACACACACACGAACACACACAGACACCACATTTCTATGCACTAAGCAGTCGGAAGTTTAGAGCTTTTTCCAGATGGGCGGTACCTGGTTGGCAAAAGTACCTCGAGAAGAAACCTCGCAAGCTGAATATGTGGGTTCCATTAGTGGAGGAACACCTCCGTCTCTCGAGATGTAACATGCCCTACACTTATGGGAGTAATTACCACATTTGGCGCATCCTCAGGTGTTTTAATCAATCAACCAACAAATGAAACCAGTGTCCATAACTCGGAAACGATGGTTCTAGCCTCTTAAAGTGAGTTTCTCGTATCTCTAAAGGGATACGAGTTATTTGTAGTCTACAAAATGAGATCTTTTTGGATCGTAACTTCACTCCGTAACACGGAATCTTAGAAACGCACGACGCTGGGTTCCAGTATACAAATTTCGTTTTTAAAACAATGATTTATAATGTTCCGAATGTTTGCACGGGTTCAACTAATTTTATTTCTTGGACCCGTGCAAACATTCCTGCATAATTTTTCCAATTAATTTTATTATCTGGACAAATTATCCAATTAATTTTATTAGTTGAACAAATTATGCTTTTTACTGTGTTTCGGAGAAGACATCCATTTTTTTCTTCCCTGGGTCTATCATCTCCATACTCCAACGCACTGTCACCTGTAGGGTGCCATCTCATCCTCTAGCCCTTTCCCTTCTCCTCGGGAGCGATGTCCCCTGGGAACGCAAGAGAGCCACGCGACGTCGCGGCGGCGGCGGCGGCGGCGGCGGCGGGGGCGGCGGCGGCGGCGGCGGCTGCGGCGGCGGCGGTGGCTTGTCTCGCCCTCGCGCCTCCGAGGCGTCGCCGCACCTTATTAATTGCGCCTCTCCCCATTACGAGGAATTTAGAAAAGAAACCCAACACCAAACACCCAGCGACGCGGCGGCCGGCGGCGGCCGGCGGCCGGCACGGCACGGCAAGACAGCGCACAGTGGGACACACGCACAGCCTTTCACTCGTTAATGTAGACAACTGACGCTTTATGTTTAACGCAGTCCACTATTTTATATTACGTACTAGTACTATAAAAAGGATTCGTTGGTTTTAAGTTGCGGTTCGAAAATAGGGGAGGAGTATTACATCCCATATTTTGTACATACACATACAAAACATATTTTTCCCTAACAATACTATTGCTCCCTAACAATGATTTTCATTGTATATAAAATTGCGTAAAATTCCTATTCAAAATCTTGAAACGTTTACCATTATTTTTCTGTGTATGAAGAAGTTTTACACTATTAAATTATTAGTAAGATTTTCAAATAAAATTGGCTCTTGCTAAAAAATTATTGTCCAATGGTAAAGGTAATATAAAACGCACGAATATTATTATAAGCCCCCAACTCCGCAAAATTCTTATCATTGCAATTAATATGACAAAATGTTACCATTGTACGTAATTAAAATGAACTAACAATTTTTTCAAATCAGATTTATGATTTACATTATACATTGCTATAAAGACACACTTTGACATAAAGACACAAGATTTATTTTCTTGTTAGCAAATCTATCGCTGCTTAATTAATTCAAACTTTTGTTATCATTCTATTTCACATAGATTTTTTCAGTACAGTTCACTTCAAAAAATTGGAAGACAAGAAGGGTTATAGAGAAGTTGCTATAAGAAGGGTTCACTTTAAATGGTTGGAAAACAAATGAACGTCATGCGGGCTGATATTATTACAATACTTAGCGATGAAGACATTTAAAATGAGCTAACTGTAAACGAACGCACTCACAAAATGGGTGCATGAACGAAACCCGCAGTTATATTGCCAGCAGTAGCCAAGCAGCACCTTTCAAAGTGGTCCCTTCTTAGAGTAATCTTTCTAGAACCAGCAATTTGTTTTCGATTCATAGTCACTGCAGTGTCTCTGATCGGGAGGTCCTAGGTTCGAGTCCCGACGGCGGCAGGATTTTCGACACTAGCTTGTAAGCTAGGTCGACTTCAGTCGCTGCCTGGAGGAGAATTCTAGCGGCCGGCTGCGCTGATGGGTAGTTTTCCGTGGTTTCTTTGATCAATAGCAGGCGAATGCCGGAGCAGTACCCTAACAAGCGGGTCACGGACCGCGCGCGATCTTTCCTTCCTCCTCCTTATCCTATCCTCACCCCTTACACACACACTTACACTAACATGCACTACACTACCACACATGCTGGGAGTCCGATCGGGGACTTAGAACTTGTCCCGGCTAGGGCGGTGCCTCGCAGGTGGGAGATATCTGATTTGGGAAAACTCCGCTTGTCGACGGTAAGTCGGCGCCAGATCTCGCTATCCAGCGGGGGAAGATCACCGCTACCTCCAGAGAAAAAGCATGCACTACACTTACGGGAATAATGACCTCAGTCGTTGACGCGCCCGGAATCACTAACAATCAATCAATCAATCGATTCACACCCGTGTTCATGCAACTCGCCCCACTGTGGAGCGGTCATGTCGAGCTTCGCCCGGTCAGTGCCCAGCCCGTCCTGCACGGGACGGCGCGGGACGGCGCGAGGAGGCAGGGTGGGGCGGGACGAAACAGCGCGGGGCGGTGGGCGGCGCCGCCCGCCCGTGGGCGACGCCCAGCGGCCGCCCCGTTCAGCAGCTGCCAGCTCGGACACGTGAGCGCCGCTCGGCCCGCGGGATTTGTAATTCAGGGCGAGGGAATTTTTAAATAAACAATTACTGGCGGAAAGGAGCCGCCCGGCGCGGGGGGCGGGGCGCCGCGCTCCGAGGTGATGGGGTCTCGCCTCCGTCGCGCGAAGCCTCCCAGACAAGGGAGGGAAGAAAATGAGGGAGACGGATACGTGTGATAATGCGACCAGATTCGTGTCTTGTGGCAATATTTGGACAGAATAAGAATTATTTTTGAGTAAATAGAGATGATATCTGATACCAGTTTTGAAAGAAGGAACTTAATAAGCACAGAATAACAGAAAAAATATCAGTACCAGTCTAACAGAATTTGGTTAAAAAGAAAATGAAAAACATATAATACTAGGACTTGTGTTCATAAAGGAAAAGAAAATAATATTAAAGAAATAATGGATATCGAATGTTGCTTTTAGGGAAATAATATACATTTTAGAATACAATAGATCTAATACTATTCTTAGAAGGTGATAAATAGAGCTGGTTGGTACCTCAAGCAAATTTGAGTCAATGATATATTTATTCTTATGTTGTCATTGCTTTTTGTGCAGAATTGAATGTAGTATGTGAACTTGATGTAATTTATTTGTAGCAATGAGAAGTCAAAACTAAACATTCTGTATTCTCTCTCTCTTCCTCTCTATCTCCTCCTCTCTCTCTTCCTCTCTCCATCTCCCTCTCTCTCTTCCTCCCTCTTCATCTCTCTCTTCCTCTCTCTCTCTCTTCCCCTGTCTTTCTTCATTTCCCTCGTCCTCTCTCTCTCAATCTTTACCTCTTTGTCTCCCTCTCCCATTATGTGGTTTACAGTAGGGTCACATTTTAATTATGCAGTAGTCTAGATAAAATTATTTTAGATTTAATGACATTTTACAGCGTTCACTAGCAATAGTTTCATTCACTCGAAACTGTTCTCGACTTTAACCGAGAAGTGTGTACGTATGGAATGTGACACAGAGATTTTCCATTAACATCCGAGAGGCGGCCGCCCGATGTTCTTCCGGTCCTCGAGCTGCAGGTGTCGAGCCAGGTGGCGACGATGCAACCAAAGCTGAATCCCCGCTCCGTAGCTAGGTCACGGCTGGATCCACGCCCGTGTGCATATGCCCCGATTCGGTGACCTCCACGTCTCTCTTTCTACACTTCCGCTCTTACAATCACCTGAGCACATCTCGAAACTGCATTTTTAGGGCTGTTCTAGTGTATTTTGCAGTCATGAAATCGTTTCCATTGTGAAAGTAAATTCTGCTATTACTTGTCCGTTTATTTTGTCTTCATGTGACAACCAACGTCTCCGTAATATTACCTTTTCATTCATATGCTCTCTTTTATCATCCCCTACTCTGATGAAATCTTAGTTCCGAATGCAATTCTTTGCGTTTTCATTTGATAGTTGTTTTTCAATTTGACAATCCCTCTTGTTCTGAGCGATTCGAGACGATGATGAGGACAGAAAGATCGCGCGCGGACCGTGGTGCGTTTGTTAGCGTTCTTCGTTCTGACGCGACGGTAATAGGCCATTTCGATTTTGTGATAAGGTGTGTCATGGCGCGATTGTGTGTAGTGATATTGTGATAAACGACCTCTTTCCCCATTCTAGACTTCCTATTTTTCTTCTCTATGCTACTCACGGTTAATTGTTACTTAATAAAGATCACACAGTCAGAACGATCGCCCAGAAATACCATAACTGAAAGTACTTGGACGGCGCAAATCAGTTGTTTCCCGGTAGACTCCCTAGAGGCATCTTGTGACGATTCATACAGTAATCGTACACAAAACGTACAGACTGTATAAACGCGACTTTTGGCTTACATACTTCTAGTTTGGGATCTTAAAGTTTCTGTACAGAAACTGTATGAGAATCTGCACGAAAAATACCGTGTATATCGGCCTTTAAAGTAGAAACTAAATGAGAATCTGCCCGAAAACTGTACCATGTACTTCTCACGCAACTTTTCTTGAACGATGGATTGACGAAATGCGGGAAGAGTAGGGGTATTAGTCACAAAGTCGGCCACTTGAGTATTTATAGTATTGCTAATCTCTGGAAAATCGAAGTCAACCTGCTATGTGTGCGGCCAGGTCATCGCTCTGGGTAGGCAACAGCAGGGCCACTAGGCTGGAGTTTTAGGTGCCTCCCTTGAAGGTCCTGGACCTGCCTCAACCATTTCTTTAGATAATGGTAACAAAGCTGAATAGAAGTTCTCGACTATGAAACAAATAGCTTTGACTAGCTTCTGTTTCGCGCCAACGAAGCTTGGAATGTTGTCATCAGTGCTCGCTGCGAGCTTTTGTTTTCAACTGTTCATTGCTCAAGTGAGAGGGAAGCAAGGTCATCGTTCAAGAAAAGTTGCGCGAGTAGTATACCGACTTTTATACGCGACTATCAAAAATCCGCCTTCATCGGGACTCGAACTCAAGGACCTCTCGGTCAGAGACGCTGCAGATGCACCGAACCACCTCAGCATGCGCGACCCTCCTACTCACTTTGCATGCACACCGCCTTTCACCTCAGATTACCCCGCGCGACCTGCACCTCTCAGCTCCGCCTCGGCCGCAGCATCCCGTCCGCCCCGCGCGTTCCGTGTCCGTCTCCTCCCCGCCTGCGCCTCCGCCACCGCCTCGGGCGCCCGAGGCTGTTTGCCGAGGTGTCCGTGTTCCCGCGCAAGGTGCTGCGGCGGCGTCGGGGCCGAGGGTGGAGCCCTTGCTCCCTGCCGCCAGGGGCGCTCCGGCACGCATCCCAGCCCAGCTCCCCGCCGCGGCGTGGCAGGTGCGGCGACGGCTCCCATTACTCGCCCGGAGTGAGGTTGCTTGTACGCGGCGCTTATCATCTTGTACGTACGCGATGTGCATACGATTGATATGGCTCTGGCGCGCCCCATCCAACGGCTGGTTCAACACTTTTATTTTCGTGTAGTTAAATCAAGGAAGTGAATTAAGATTGATGCTGGGAAATTATTGGACGCGTATAAATGCATATTTATACAATGTGCGTTAACTGCTTCATGAAGTTTGCCTTCTAATATACATTCTTTGGATAATGACAAGGCTCAGGTGCCGGGTTTCTTGAGTAAATATTACGTCCCACGGTTTCTCACTTATAAGCAAATCAGTTATTTTTTGCTCTAAGCATTATTTCAAGTGAAGGGTCTTGTATTAAGCTGTTCGATATCTAGCAAGATACTAATAAGCATAAAATTGATAAAATTAGTTGAAATCGGATCTGGACTACATGTTTGCCACCAGTCCAAAAATATTTTTTATGAATTCTACAATATTGTTGGATGTCCAACACGTTTCGTATCGGTGGTCATTAGAAGGCATTTCAACATTGAGGTCCAGGTTAAAATATAAACACTCATATGTTAATTAGTTCTATTAGCGAAAGTTATAAAGTTCTAAATAATATAAATGGTAGAAATAGAATTCACAAAGAATCGCTAATTCCTACCATTTCTGAATTTGCAAAGCTTTTTGAAATATCGAAATGCAGCATTCAATAATATTTAATGGAAGATATGTCCTAAAAAAATTCAGAGAATTTCTTTCGGGGAAAGATCACTCACGAACGAACTATTTATGGTAAAACTGAGATATTGCAAATTTTATGTTAATATTATTAGCTGCTTCATGAATGATCGTCTTACTTTTGTCAGAATTTGGGCAGGAAACAAAATTATTTTCTCGATTTGAAAATTCCTCGACTGCAAATGAAATTTATTTTCACTTCAAATACCACGCACGTTCATGAGAAACATTTAACCATCGTCCGCCTCCTTACTGAAAAACAAGTATGCGGCTCGTTCAACATTACGTCCTGTCCAAGACGAGTCATCCTTACAGGCAGAAATTTGTTTACCTTGTCTGGTAACGAAATTAGATAGGTCACGAAACCGAAAGAGCTTCACACTATCCTTAACTAGCATAACGAGATATTAATATTTTGAGCGATGAAGCCTGTCAGAGGGGAGCGGCCTCTCTTCAGGCGAGGCTCATGGGCTCCTTGGCGTCGAGCGAACGGGAGACCTGCAGACGCCGTTGAACACGGAGGAGGCAGGGGGAAAGATTAAGGAGAATAAGAAGCACGAAGAAGGCGATAATATAGGATTTACTAGTGAATCTACAACAGCACATACTTTCTTACATGCAAAGTGAAGACGAAGGTTGCGCAGGCTGAGATGGCTCGGTGCATATGCTGCGTTTCTGACCTGAAGGTCCTCAAGTTCGAGTCCCGGTATACGGGGCGATAATAGAGGATTTAACTAGTGGAGCTACAATAGCACAAACTTTCTCGCATTGTGCAGTGCGCCTTATCGCTTCACAGAGGAGCCGCTTTAGCGCATCAGATCGGGCCGAACGATGCTTAAAATCTGTCTTAACATATTTCCAACGCGATTTTCGAAAATTCTGAGAGAGATAAACAAAAATGAGATTTCCGCCATTCTTTTAAGCGCCTCCTCTTTAATCCGCGGAAAATATTTGAAGAAAAAATATGATTTGGTTTTTGAGACTTTGTTAAAAATCACATTAATTTGAAGCAGAAATTACGCGAAAACTACTCTATTTTACAAAAAATTATTATGATATTTCTTAAAGGGATGATTTTTAAACAGATTTTGTTTAAACCAAAAATGTCCAGCCTACATTTTCTATTTTTTAATTATTACCTTTTTTGCAGTTTACGAAAATACTGAAAGTTTTTGAAAATACTTTTTTTACCGTTCTTAAATACGTACGAGGAGCAAATTAAGGAGATAGTAAAAAGGACAATATATGTGTATAGAGAAAGAAAATAATAAAAGGGAAATATTACTCTGAAATAATGATGAAAAACTATGAGAGAAAAATAACAAAGAATTTTATAATAAATAAGGGAATGAATATGAAAGTAGAAAGAGGAAGGACATAAATAGAACGCGAAGAAAGCTAGAAACAAAATATGAGAATCAAAAATATTATTAAAGAAAAAATATATAAAATAATTATAAGGAATGAAGACGAAAAGAAAAGCAAAATACGAAATCAGAAAAGAGAAAGGGACGAAAATAAATGCAAAGAAAGCATATTGTATTAGATTCTAAAGGAGAGAAGGAAACAAATTCATAAGAACAAATACTATTTTGAGCCATTATGCAATATGAAAAGGTTTTATTTGCATTATTTATAGTGAAATTCATTGTTGATAGCCTGAAAATTTCATGAAGAAGTTTATAAATGAGCATAAACATTCAATATCTAATATGAACAAGAGAAAACGCATTGTTTGTGGAGAATATCCGTGAATTGTATAATGAATCGAATGCTCATGATATAAGGTAGGAATTATGGTCAAAAACCTTCAAAACGAAACCTAAATTGATTTATGGCATCTAGGAGAATTATAATAGACATTCAGAATATTGTCCCTTTGATTAGTGCAATCGATTTAACAAGATCAGTTTTACTCGTCGTGTGCAATATTGTTTGGATGCCTCTCTCGGTGTCTGATTGTACCAAGTAGCCAATTCATGTAACGAAAATATTGAAAGTTCAAAGCCAAAAATTTCATAAAGAAAGCGTTCAATGTGTTTTAGATAATTATTATGGTGGTGTCGACTCAAGGTAGCTATTGATAATTCTATGGATGACTGTGACTAGACTGTTTGTTCTTCTTAATGGTAATATTCTTTCTGGTGACACCATCGTCATGATATATAAGTGGATCATATCATGGTTGATGACACTGTTAAAGCTCAATGTTACTGTTCGAGATTTTACGCTGGTGTATTTTCGATACACTGCACAGCAGAGTTTCATTCAATCACTGGCTGGAGGAGAATTCTAGCGGCCGACTACTTGGTAGTTTTGCGTGGATTCCTAGATAATTACCAAATAAGGGTCGCTGAGAGTCCATGGACCGCGCCGATCATTTTTTCCTCATCCTTGTTCCCTCCTCTCCGCTTACACACACACACACACACACACACACACACACACACACACAAACTCACACATAATCACACTCATACACGTCATACGCTGTCATATCGGGTGACCAGTCGGGTGCTTAAAGTTTATTCCTGCTGGGGTGGTACTCCGCTTGGGAGATACTTGGAAAAATGAAAACTGCAAACAAATGCAGGCCGTGTAAGATCTCACGTTCCAGAAGGTGAGGGACATCGCCACCTCTCGAAATAGAATGCTCTCTTCACTTACGTAAGTAATGACCTTGTAGAAGTAGTTGACGCCCCCGAAAACAATAAATTCTCACACATTCACGAACGAAGCTGATGTCTTGGAATTGGTGAAGCAGATGTTAGAAGGCGGAAGTTCAAAGACGCCCGAACGTGTTATTTTCATGCAATGGGAGAAGCCATCCCTGCCGCATTCGTGCTTGTAGAGGAGCATCCAATCGCAGGGACCGCAGGGCGGCTTGGACTGGGTGGCGTCGGACGGGGGGCAGGTGGGAAGACGGGGGCAGGAGAGCGTGCGGGCGGGCAAAGAGAGAGGAGGGCGGGCAGGATGGAGGAGGGCGGACGGGTGAGAGGGGGTGAAAGGGCGGTCGGGTGGGAGGGAGGGCTGGCGAGCAGACGGGCAGACGGGCAGGAGAGCGGGGAGGAATGCGAGGAGAAGGGGGGCAGGAGGGAAGAGGCTGGCTGGTAGGAGGTAAGAGGGCGGTCAGGAAGGCAGGAGGGAAGAGGGGCGCGGGAAGGAGGGAGGGCAGAAGGGAGGGCGTGTAGAAGGGCGGGAGAGCGCGCGTGTTGAAGGGCGGGAGAGCGCGCGTGTTGAAGGCGGAGGGCGGGTGGGCTGAAAGGCGGTCGGGCGAGCGGGCAGGAGGGCGGGTGGAAGGAAGGGGGGAGGGAGGGAGAGGGAGCAGAAGGGCGAGCGGACGAGTGGAGGGGCGGGCTGGTGGGTGGACCGGCGGGCTGGTGGGCGGACGGGCGGGCTGGTGGGCGGGCGGGTGGACGGGCTGGGGTGGGCGGGCTGGTGGGCGGGCGGGTGGACGGGCTGGGGTGGGCGGGGCTGGTGGGCGGGCGGGTGGACGGGCTGGGGTGGGCGGGCGGGTGGACGGGCGGGGGAGGGCGGGTGAGTAGTAGGGCGGGCGGGCAGAAGGGCGAACGGGCAGAAGAGTGAACGGGCAGAAGGGCGAACGGGAAGAAGGGCGAGCGGGCGGGCGGGCAGGAGGGCGGGCGGACTGGAGGACGGGCCTGAGGGCGGGCGGGCGGACGTGCAGGGGGTTTGGACGGACATGTGGGGTGGGGGAGCGGGCGCGCAGGAGGGGGGGGGGCGGGCGCCAGCGGCGCGGACGTGGGCGCCAGCGGCTGTGTGCGGAGGTGTCCGCGCCGCCCCGGCAATTTGACGCGCGCTTCGCGTGAGAGGCGGCGCGGCGCGGGCGCTGTGTGTTTTGGAGAGAGGTGCCGACATCCTCGCGCCGTCCGTCATGCGGCCGCCCCCAGGCGCGGACACGCCCCCTCGCCGCCACCTCCGCCGCCCCTCCCCTCACCCCCTCCTCCCTTCATTTTCCCTCCATCTGCGTTCGCCGAGGGCTGGCCAAGTTTCCCCACGAAAAAACTCGATTCGTAGCGAGATAGGACCACCTTCTCCAAATACCCAACACGCCGGGTGAGATGCTCAAATAACCCCTTAAAAATTTTTGGTGAAAAAACATTCGATTTACGAGCGAGAAGCTAATTTTCTTGCGAGCGAATCACAACCTTCTACATTCTAATGGGTACAAAACATCATTAATGAAAAGACGAAAAGGGTGAAGGTGGAAATTGTCAACGTGTTATTACGTTATTGGATACTGCAGCGCGAGATAGGAAGCCTAAAAGCGAGTTTTGATGACTATCTCCGGGAAAGTATGATTTAGTACCTTTCCTAAGAGCTCCTCGGACAAAAACAAAAGGATACGTCGGGAATTAAAGGACCTGTTTTTATGAACTGCCTCGGGCTACTTCAAACGGCATTGTCATCGCGCAAATGGACTAGAACATGAACCACGCGAGTCGCATGTAACTGGCAATTTGTTTTTTGCCATTGTTTGCTCTCCGACAAAAATTATGTGTTTTAGCTGACAGCTGGGAAATCTCGCGAGTCATCAATTCTTCTCGGGAGCATTCCGGCCTGTCAGCAGCCTTTGCCGCCCGGCCTATAGCAGCGTGGCACCGCAGGCTGTGGAGAGGGCGACGATCGTGGAGGAGTGTAGGTGGTCAGCTCACTGCAGAGATGGCAGCGAACGATCGAAAATTAGTGGTGAATTGAAAGCAGGACGAGAATGTAACGAGAGAATTCATGCTACTGGATAAATCGACATGTCGGAGCAATGGTCACAAAATATGCAGATAAAGAGGAGTTGTGATAGATGATAGACGACCAAGTTTGACAGAAGCATATAGATGGGGAAGAGACGGAGTTATGGGGTTGCGACAGGATGGTGAGGGAGGAAACACGAAGTGGAATATCAAAGGACTGCAGATGATGTATGGTCGGCTGTGATGTAGCAGAACACCAAAGCAATATCGCTGGTCATCGACCAGCAAAGCCTGCAGCAAAGTCTCGATCAAAACGAGTTATATGTTTGAAAACTTAATGAGAGTGTTTCTCCGATTCTATTTTATTTCAACAAGTGCGATATAATAGTCTCAAAATGTTGAAGTATTTATTCAGGTTTAGGAGCCTTTGAACTTGGTTATTAGTGCCCTAATGCAATGAGTACTTGCTACCCATGATACAAATGGGAAAATCCCGAGAAAAAATGCGGATAACACGCTTTATCCCACAGAAATACCACATAAATTGGTCGTGGGATCGAACCCAGATCTCTGCAGTGGATGTTGTACACTCTATCCACTACGCCATCAGCCCCGTCCTCAAAATGGTAAAGTGGAAGGGAGGTGAAGTAAGACCGTAAAGAGATGTGCTAGTGATACGGAAGCGGAGAAACGGTGGAGTCGTATTGAAGCCGTGATGTGGCGATTATATGGCGAGACGACAAAGTAAGGAGAGGCGACAATTTAGGAATTAACAAAGTGGTGAAGGCCAGGCGATTATCAGATATAATGGTGATGCCAAATAGTGACACGGCAATGGTATTGAGGTCCCTTCAAAACACGGCAGGACAAAGCTAACACCGTGTTAATGTGGCATGGCGACGATGGAGAACGTGGGAGTGGCAGCAGTTGCTCGCTCAAAGGCGCGAGGGATCGACTCCTTCCATGTTCGCTAGGTGGGGGCGACAACGTCGACGATTGCACCGGGAAAGGTGGCGCAGGGTATCAACTGAAGTCGCAGCTCCTGGCTGGTTGCTCCGGTCGGTAGTTTTCCGTGGTTTCTCTGATCAACACCAGGCGAATGCCGAAACAGTACCCTAACAAACGGGCCATGGACCGCTATCTGTCCTTCCTCTTCCTGTTCCTTCCTGTTGTATCACTAGCAATCAATCAAGCCAAATACGTCCGGACAAAGCTAACCACGTTGAAGGTGCCATCTGCTGAGGAAAGAAGCATGCACGACACTTACGGGACTAATGACCTTAGCAGTTGATACACCCGGTGTCACTAACAATCAATCAAACCAAATACGCCCGGACAAAGCTAACACCACGTTGAAGGTGCATGGCGACAATGGAGAATGGAGGCAGTGGCAGCGGTTGCTCGCCCAAAGGCGTGAGGGATCGACACCTCCCGTGTTCGCCAGGTGGAGGTGACGGCGTCGACGCTCGCGAGCGAGAAGATGATCTGCAATCAGCGCCCATCTTCCTACACGGAATGCCGCCCGCACGAAGAGGTGAAGGTTTTCTCACCATGTTAACTCGGCATGCACCTGCCGTAAACGGAGGCTTCACTGTTCCAGCTGGGCACGAAGCGGAAGTGGGGAACATCGCTAAATGATTCTTGTTTACACATCACTCGAGTAAATTGCTGTTGTTAAATGCAAGCAAAAAAGGGTTGTATGAGGCACGTATTTCCTTTTGAAAAACAGCCAAAGTACTCTACAGAGGAAAAGAATTATGATCACTCAACTGAGGTTGACGTGAAATTAGTAATAATAAATTAGTAAGGTATTTGTACATAGCAAATTTTGTTTATGGTGCAGTTTCTCGGAGTTAATTTCATTTGCAGCAGATTCTTGGGCCGTCATTTTCCCTGGATTTTTGTTTTCGTGTAATCCTAAATAAGAAAAGTAATCAAAACTATCCGTATCATTATTGATGTCTTATGTATTTTCATAATTTGAAAGATAATCAGCATAAAATGCAATATAATCAGCATGAAACATAAATAAAGTATACATTCGAAGAATATTTCAGTACACAGATTAGCACAGAGTTATTGTAGAAACCTTGCACTATTTTTGTAGAAATACCAGAACCATCTCCAAAAAGTAATGTTTAAAAACTCTTTCAACCTTTCTTTCTTTCCTTATTTCTAAATTTTAATTACTTAAAACGTCTTGCAGTATTTGGAGAGACCTTTTTAATTCCACATTTCAGCAATTATCCCAGAAATATCTTAACTTTTCGATGCCTTAAACGTAAATTCTACCATTTGAAAGCAAAGTTGCTCAAGTTGGGGAGCCACTAAATTCACACAGTGAACCACAAACCCTAGTTCCAAACAAACATGGGAGTATAAGACATCTCGACAACAACACACCTACGCTCACACAGGAAGTGTTCAATTTACACAAAGGAACATCTTTAATATTTGCTTTTCTCAGCTTCCCCTCTTGCATACGTTCTGTCCACCCCTACCTGCCGATCGCACGGAGCGCTGTCCCGGAGGGGCGACGGGGTGGGGGATGAGAGGGGGCACGCCTCGATGACGGCAGGCAGGGGGTGTGTAGATTTGTTTGCCCAGTTAAGTGCAAGAAAATTAAGGGGTAGTTGTTTGGTTTGGAGAGCAGGTCGCGCAGGGCCCGTATAAAAAAACGCTATATAGAAAATAACACGTTAAAGAGGCGTAGGTCGTGGGGGCGGCGACCGACCGACGAATGGGGCGAGAGAGGGAGGAGGAGGAGGAGGGGGAGAGGAAAGGTGTTGGTTTTTGTGCCTGGCGCGCGAACGCCGACGCCGACGCTGCCTGCATCGTCGCGCCGCGGGCCGCAGGTGTTTGTGTGTTTTGCCTGGCCACGTAATTATTTCCCCCGACTCCTCCTCGCCCCCTCATCCCTCCCGCTGAGCTCTCAAATCGCCCCGCCCCCGCCGCCGCGCAACACGCCCACCCCGACGGAGAGTTTTGGCTGCGGAGGACCCCTCAGACCCAAGCCCATGCGAAGTTGACGCCGCCGCCTTGTATTTAGCACTAATCTTCTCAGTACAGTTAACTCCCTGGATTCTTTGGATATCCATTTATTTTCTTCCGTGATTTTCATGCCGGCCGCATTTCTTTGAGCAACTCAAAACCACAACGGTTTTCGAAGAGAAATTGCATGCCTTCGTCAGCTTGACACGATAATTTAAGCTTCCTCTTTTGACCGGTGCTCAAACGTGTCTTCGCCATACGTCAGTGTTCACCCCACAGAAATGTAAAGTGCAGTGCTCTCCCGTGGCACGGACTATGCGGCGCAAGATAAAATCTCCAACGACATAGGGGTTCATTTCTCACGGCGTCTCGTTCCACAAATCTTGACTTTGTTCTGGGGTCGTAAAATACCGCGTTGAAATGGCCTCTGGGAAGAGTGATGTTCGCAGA
This sequence comes from Teleogryllus occipitalis, assembly GCA_011170035.1. Classification (NCBI taxonomy): domain Eukaryota; kingdom Metazoa; phylum Arthropoda; class Insecta; order Orthoptera; family Gryllidae; genus Teleogryllus; species Teleogryllus occipitalis. Next base: position 42,977 of record BLKR01005517.1, read on the forward strand.
GGGGTAGTGTAGTGCTCTGCTCAACGCTAAAACATGTTTGGTCTTCATAACGTGTCGCATTATGCGAACATATGGCATGAGCTGTGCGCGTTCTCTGCCCCGAGGCTTCGTGGGAGACTCCCTTGTCTGCGCGCATGCGCAGAAGCACAGTGCGCAGCTCGGGCATTAGAGCGGAAAGTTGGGCCATTACTCCTACTTTTACAAGTCCAGCGGTTTCGTCGTATTTAATGCTGTCGAGGAATCGCCATCTAAAAACTCGCCGGTACTCAGAAGAGACTCCCTAACGAGATTTGGAGCGGAAAAATCATGTTTAATGTATAGTGTTCCTTCTTTTAGAATAAAAAGAACGTATTTCCCAGATATCGGCATTTAAATTTTACGAGCTTGAAATTGAATGAGCGTCCTTGACAAAACAAGACCAACGGACGTCAGAGGAAGAAGGTACAATCGTATATTTGAAATAAGTATATAGTCCAGTAGACAAAACATTTCACAATCTTCATCGCAAAATTTAATTTACTCAGTAAGTGGTTTTCATAAATCCACAATTAATTTAAACATTTATTTATTGATACACTCTGCTTTGTTTTAACTTGGATAATTAACATTGTTGCTTTGGAGGAAAATTAAAACCAGAGAGTTAATCTTTTTAAATTAGAGCCGTAAATTGATACCTCTAAACTTTTGGATTCGTCGTACAATTGATAAATGCTTGAATGTCACCACTGGCAACTACGAAAATTTTTTTTTAAAGAGGAAAGGAAGGAAAAAGAGAAAATCTTTTGTATTTGTAAAATTATCTGTAAAATCCTTGAAAACGATATTCATCTTTCACTTCCTACCTTCGTTTATTTTCAAACGCACAACCAAACCGACTCGCACGCAGAGAGGGACTCTAGTAAATTGTATTTCCCACAATTGAAATATCTGTAGCAGATAAATTTCACAATAAATTTGAAGCTGCTTTCTGATTCGGACGTGGGCCAGGAGGAGTGCTACAATAAAACAACCCCTTCCGCGCCCGATAAGTCCCAGCCGCGTGCTCACCTGTTTCGGGCGGGGGAGGGGGAGGGGGGGAGGGGCACCCCGCGGGGGCGCGGGCTATGAGACGCGCAGCGGGCAGCCCCCCTTGCCCCCTTTTCCTGGTCTTACAGAAATCAATATCCCGGGGGCGAGAATTGAATTTTGGAGATCGGCCTCCGCCGCCCTGCGGAAACCGATTCCACTCTCCCGCTAAGCTCCAACCGGGCGTTATGATCTTGTGGGGTTCGGAGGCAGAGGGTAGACTCTAGGCGACTCTACAGATCAGTAGTGATGTAGAGTTTAACACTTCAAATTTTACAAAATCTGACTTTGAAAGCTAAAGCATTTTGTAGCATTATAAAAGGAAAGGACATAAGATTTTGTAGCATATGTTGGGAAAATTATTATTAAGGGAGTGCTCTTTGAGATAAAATTATTTTCATGCTTTTTAGATTTTCCCATTAAAATCAGGAAAAAAGGCAAATTAATGAACTATTTTACCATTCGTAAACATGACCACTGTCAAATGAAATGTTTTCAATCATCGTTATATGTTGTCGATGTCACAACCCTAGTTAGAGAGCGAACATGAATAAAAAACATAAAATGCAATTTGGGCAAAGTGCAAAATGCATTTCTCACTTTGTAAGTAATTTCACATTTGTGATCACTTTCGCATTTTATCTCAAATTGAAAACCTTCTGACATATACTTCACCAACCGTCAAACGTACAATTATTATTTTTTTCAGCGTTTTGCAACAAATATTTTTAGCAATTGCTAAAATCTGTACACATATGAAGCATTCGGCTAACGCAAACAGAGCTAACATTATCATTTTTCTAAAACGCTAGGTATTTTACCCCAAATGTATTTGTAAAAAAATTCAAAGCAATGTGAGTAATAGCTACATTGGGCGATACACATGTAACAGAAGAAAACTGTTTTTCTCCATTATAATGTCATATTAACTTAGTCATTCCTTTTTAAAAGATTTTTCAACTTATATAATCATTCAGGGATTCATTTTCAACTATAAATAATAAAAAAAGGCACCACGTAGCTGAGATGTCAGTCACCTCACGAACAGCTATGTGGAAAGGTAGAGTTGTGCTACCTTGGGGTTCGATATTTGTGCTTGTCAATTAATATTTCAACATTATAGTTTCATATTCTCAAATCCATTACCTTAGTTGCATTCATTCAACTACCGACCTAGATGGCCGAGGTGTTGGAAGTGTCGCGGGTTCGAGTCCCGCAGCGGGCGTGATTGCTTGTCCCTCGTTTTTCATGCATGTGTGTGTTATCGCGGAAGGCCTTATGAGTCTGCTGACCATAAACCGAGGAGTCTGCAAGTATGTCTAGTGTAAAGAGATTAATATGTGTGGAATCTGGAAAAAGTTAGTTTACGCCTTATATTAGCGAGCCATCAGGCCCGCTCTTCCGTCTGAGGACGCAAATTTCGCTACGCTCCTTTCACTATCTAGCGGAGAAAGAAGGTATTGTGTTGGGCGACGAAACAGGTTGTTTTAATTTAGCTCAGAGGATTATTTTAGGCTTGAGGCTCTTTTACATGCAGTAAATCTACTACATGGGACAGCCGGCTTTACTTCCTCTTCGAAGGAAAGCGTACGGAGGATTTTCGATCGGGTTTGAACCCGCAATTTTGAGTACAGCAGTCCGGTACCACCGAATAGAAGAATAGAAGTCCCCTGGAAGAAAAAAAATTCCAGTTTTGGAGGGATAATTTTGGTCTCTTCTCCCCCACATTCTAGAGCTGCTTCGCGTCCACCCTCTGCCGCGGCCTCCAGCGCCTCAGCGCCTCTCCGGGCTGCCTCACGCGCCGCGCGCAGCCCATAAACATCAGCTCGTTAGGCGCCCCACGCCATCGGCCATGCGCATTCACGGCCAGGAATTACTAGACCGCCCGCCCCGCCACTCCGCCTTACCCACTCCAGCACCTGGGACATTATCCGTCGACATACTGTGCGTACGTACCGAAAGAGGTGGCTCAGGGGAAATCGACTGATGTCACTGCAGTGCCTCTGACCGGGAGGTCCTAGGGTTCGAGTTCCCACGGTGGCAGGATTTTCGATACTAGTTTATCAACTAGGTCGAATACAGTCGCTGTCTGGAGGAGAATTCTAGCAGCCGGCTGCTGTGTTCCGTGGATTCTCCGATCAACATGGCGAATGTCGGAGTAGTGCCCTAACGGGCCACGGACCGTGCGCGATCATACCTTCCCCTTCCTTGCCCTATCATTACCTCTTACTTACACACACCTACACTTTCACTTACACGTACATGCACTACACTGTCACGCATACATTCAGGTAGACCGGCCGGGAATACAGAGCTTGACCTGGCTGGGGCGGTGCCCCGTTGGTGGGAGATTCCTGGTTGAGAGGTAACCCCATTACCCAACGGTAGGTCGACGCCGTATCTCGCGGAAGAAGACCACGCCACCTCCAGAGGGGGGACATGCACTACACTTACGGGACTAATAAACTCGTTAGTTGAAGCGCTCGAAATCACTAATCAGTAAATCAATCAGTACGAACGTCACCGCATATCCACCGCCTGTGGAAGGAGGAACAACTTTGCCACGTCAATACTTACGGAACCTGGCGTATGTCGCTCACGGCCACAAACTGCTATACTACTGCCCCGTCACCCGCCCCTGCCATTTCCCCACCCACACACCCCATCACATCAGACGTAATCTGTCGTCATTCCCAGATATCGAACGATGAGTGCTGTGCTTAAACGAACCATTCAACCTCGGTTCAATATCTATGTCGCAAACGTTCCTCATGGCCCCAACCGCTTGAGGGCCGGCTCCATCACCGGCTTTCTTCTCTTGCCCTCGCGGCGCAAATCTGACAATCCATCGCATTACTCATCACATATCGTGTTATGACTGCTCAACGTGTAATAACTTCCTCAGTTCAATACTTATTTAGCAAATATCGCCCATCATCAGTTATTGCTGTCATGTTACACATATCGTCATACAAAGTATATCGTTCACTCAAATGGTTTCTTCTAATCGGTCCTGATTCGAAGTGGGTACTCAAATCTGACACAGTACACCCATGAAGAAATGAGATCATGTAAAGCCAAGAGTCAGATCAATGTGGAAATGGTAAAGGAGAATAGAAAGAAAAAGAAAATGCGAAAATTCCAGCACGACAAATAGGCACAAGGAATGGGATAAGTGTTAGAACAGATTGGAAACTTGCAGATCGACGGGAAAGACAATCCAATGGAACAAAAAGAACGGAGACTAGTGAAACTGACTAGCTTACAGGTAAACTCCGCGCTACAAACACCTTTACGGGAGAAACATTTCGTATGCTAAGGTGAAGGCGATGTCGGGATCAAGAAAACGGAGGAGGTAATGGGTAGTGATTATAGAATTTTAAATTTTAAAAAAATCGCATTTTGAATACAATGCTCTGGCAATTAATAGAATTAAAAAAAGTTTTAGCGTTTTGTAGCATTTGTTGAGAAAATTATTATTAAGGGAGGACTCTTTGAGATAAAAAAATATTTTGAACCTTTTCAGATTTCCAATTTTTTTAAAAATGTTATTTGACTTCAAAAACAGTTAAAAACTGTGTATGACGTGCTACGGGGAGAAATGAATTCTGTGCACGTTTTCAAAGTTCTATGATCCCTACACTAAGCCATTAAAATCAGGAAATAAGGGAAAGTAATTTAATATTGCGCCATTTGCGAACTTCAACAAATATAAAAGCGTGAGAAGTAAACACGTGCGTCCTAGGCGTAGGGCCTTCTTCTTCTTCTTCTTCTTCTTCTTCTTCTTTTTCTTCCCGTGACCTTCTTCGCATCAAGGAAGCTGAGACCCCTTGACATGATCCTGGGCGCTCGGGCTTTCAGGATAAGTTTTTAAAAATTGTTCTTATCATATTTTTTTTTGAAATATCGATGTGTTGTTTTCGATGTCGCATCCCTAGTTAAAGAGCGAACACGAAGGAAACAATAACGTGTAATTTAGAAATTATTTTTCAAATTCACAACCATTCCGCCATTTGTACGTGGTTTCGCTATTTGCAATCGATTTCGGATTTTATCGCAAATTGAAAACCTTTAGAAATACTGCACCGAGCATCAAACATACAATTACTATTTTTTTCAGCATTTTCAGCAATTGCGAAAATCTAATATACTACGTAGTATATGATTGATTACTAGTGATTCCGGGCGAGTCAACTGCTAGTGCTAGTGCAAGTTCCTACTGCTAATTAGTGTAACAACTGCTATCATTACTCCCTTAAGTGTACTACATGTCTTGCTTCCCCGCTGGATGACGAGATCTGGCGCCGACCTACCGTTGGCTAGCGGAGTTTTCCTCGACCAGGTATTCCCACCAGCGGCAACCGCCACAGCCGGGACAAGATCTAAGCTACCGACCGGTCGCCTGGCACGTGTGGTAGTGTAGTGTATGTAAGTGTGTGTGTAAGGGATTAATTATAACAATTAATGGGAAGGAAAGATCGCACGCGGTCCGTGACACGTTTGGTACGGTACTTCTCCGGCATTCACCTGGTGTTGATCCGAGAAACTACGGAAAATTATTGATCAGATCAGCCTACCGCTAGAATTCTCCTCCAGGCAGCAACTAAACTCGACCTAGCTCTCTAGCTAGTGTCGAAACTCCGTCGGCACTCAAAGCCCAGGTCCTTCCGGTCAAAGGCACTGCAGTGACATCAGTTCATGCCCTGAGCCAGCTTTCCCGGTAATAGGTAATAGAGAGAGGAACGAGAGGGGCGAAGGTCCCAGACGAAAACCTTGGGCCTGGCGGCTCAGCGCATGGCTGCAAGTCGTGAAGATGTGGTTTTCACTGTTGCCGGGGAGGCTTGGACAAAAAGCGAGACGCAAGCCCAGCGAAGGCCCGTGCGTGCGGGGGTGGGGCAAAGAGCGGAGCGGGGCGAGGAAACGGGGGGGGGGGAAGGGGGGAGGGGGTGGTGGTAAGGGGCAGGGTGGGGAGGGGCGGGGGACAGAGCCGGGCGGGCGTGGCGGGCGTGGCGGGGCGGGGCGTGGCGGGCGTGGCGTGGCGTGGCGCGTGGCGGGGCGGGCGTGGCGTGGCGTGGTGTGGCGAGGCGTGGCGTGGCGTGGGCGTGGCGTGGCGTGGCGTGGCGCGGCGTGGCGGGGCGTGCGTGGCGTGGCGTGGCGTGGCGGGGCGGTGGCGTGGCGGGGCGTGGCGGGGCGTGGCGGGGCGTGACCGTGGCGGGGCGGGGCGGGACCGGTCCGGGCGGGGCGGGACGGGGCAGGGCGGGGTCACCGCGGGGGCGGCGAAGGCCCAACGCGCGTGCATGCGTCGGCCGCCCGCCCGTAATGAGTGTTTTTACGCTCCGTGGGATATTTAATTTCAGTGGGAGCGCGGCGCGGCGTTTGCCAGAGCTGGGAGGGCGCCACCCGCGATCGGAGAGCACACGTGCCTCGGCAACTCGCCTCGCTCAGGGCAGGTTCGTGCAGCGCCCGTCAGATGCACCGCGCTTAACGAATACGTAGACTGACAATGCACGTCTCTTTCGCCGTTAATGCGCTCGTGTTCAGTGTATCGTGCTCGTAGCAACAGCAGGATGTAATAAGAATGTTGATTACTAATATTCCATTTCATGTGCTAAACATGAGCAGGTGAGATTGCAAATTTTTTCAGCATAATTTCAAATCGTGTTTTCATGCTGTTTGACTGAAATGAACATGTGATAACGTCAAACTTTTTCATTACAAAATATCCAATTCTGTACGTACACCCTTGAATCCATAGCATTTGCTCTGCATAAAAATATAAAATATCTTTACACAATCCTGGTGTATCCTAATTATCCATAAAGAAAAATGTTATCCTTACAGTAGTTAAGAGATGATAAGTAGTTTTCTTTCGTTCATGTGTTCGGCCAGTCTAAATATTGCCAGTCTAAATGGCGCAAAGACTTTAAACATTATCCAAAAACGCTGAGAAGAAAGCTGAGTGTTCGAGTCCAATGTAAAACAGTGAGATTTACCTTGCTTTGGCTTCTCATGTCATACGTATACACCTTGCCATTTGTATCTCATTATGACTCACCACTGTGAACGCGAGGATGAAGCGTCGTACGTGAAAGGCAGAAGCAAATTTCGGTGGTGATCATCTGGTCAAGGAGCAAGATGTCCATGAAATTGAAGCCTTTTTTCTTGCCTACTGTAAGATATGAGAATGACACTCATCAATTTTTACTGTCCTACAGAGAGAAAATAAAATGTTACGGAAAAAGAACGACCACCTTGAAGTTGGATTACAAGAGGTTGGAAGAAGCGATAGAACGTTGAGTTCCATGGTCATAACATTAGATTTGCTTCATGCCAATAATGTATTTTTTAATTATTTACTTTTATTAATTATTTACTTATATAAAATAAAAATAAAATGTATGAGATGAGGAAGAACCACAATATGCGAGCATTTTTGCTGATCAGGAGTCTGTTTCCCCTCTTCCGTATATCGTTCAATTATGAATAAAAGTAGTAACGAGCGTTGTTTGCAATTCTTATATAACAAGTAATATTTTGTTTACTAATAACATAAACTAATTGCATGGGCATACAAGCTAAAGATTTTATTTGTCAGTACTACTGACAATATAATTAAACACCCTCTCCGGCCGCATCTAGAAAAAGCAGAGCTGTATGCAGATAATGAAGATACATTTACTGTTCAGAATTAATGCAAAAGGAGATCAAGAATATTTATTCAATGGATCAAGGAAAATCAACGAAAAACATAATACCAACGGAGAAATGTAGGTATTAATCCATAACTATTCCCTTTTTTAATTCTGGCATTTCATCTATGAACAAACAATCGATATTTCGTCGATCGATTCGATATGAATCGTAAGTATCACATTTTCTTTACTAATGAGCTAGGTTTTCTTAATAGTTTCATAGAATCTGGAAAGGTCAGCAAGTGATCGCAGAGTACATTTTCCCTATATTTCTTTAGGTAATGATTTACTGTTTTATAGTTAGGAGTTTTATTATTAGAACCTCTCTTAAGTATACCTGGTAGTTTTGACTAGTAGTTGCTTCATGGAAACTCTGACATTCTCTCACAGGCAGGTCTCTCCATAAACGTTTCTTCAATGTAGTGAGAATTGCAGTGAATGTTGCACTAGTTCTTAGAAAGAAAGGACGTGATAACCTTTTTATGTTCCCGCAGAAAAGGCCACTAGTACTGCAGAAAATGTTCAACCTATTATGTCCTCTTGTACATTTCAAACACTGAAAAGAGTTTACCATTAACTTGGTAGAAAATATATCTAATGTATTGTTTAGTACATACTATTCATTAGTTCTTACAAATACGGATTTTTCGTTCAAACATTTTGTTTAATACACATAGCATTATCTCTCACACGAACGCATTTTCGTTCAAATATTTTGCAATTTATTTTGGGGTCCGTGCTCAAATACGCGGGATCCAGAGAACTTAATAATATGTATTGAGTTTTTGAGTTTATTGAGTTGTCTGGATCCATAATATATAACAGCAGTTCATACATATACGGATTTTCGTTCAAATATTTTCCAATTTATTTTGAGGCCCGTGGTTGATACCACGGCTCAATACGCGGAATCCAGAGAACTCAATAAAAGGTATTGAGTTTTCGAGTTTATTAAGTTCTCTGGATCCATAAAACATATAACATTAGTTCTTAAGTATACGCATTTTTCTTTCAAATCTTTTGCAATTGAATCTCGGGTTGATAGCGTCCCACATACCTTTTATTGAGTTCTCTGGATCCGGCGACTGTTCCAGAGGCGGCGAGGCGCGAGCTGCTGACCCCTGCGCCAGGCACCTGCTCCGGCGGCGGCGGCGCATCGCCAGTCCGGTCACGACGCCGCGGGCAGCCTCCTCCGTCATGATTCGACGGCGGCGGCGGCGGCGGCTCCACGCCGCGTCACGTTCTCACAGCATCGCCCGTCGACGCAGCCGCCTCCGGCGCCGCCTCCACCGCCACCTGCATCTCCGTCACCTCCTCCCGAAACGGAGGGAGGTGGTTCGTCTCCGCCTTCGCCCTCACTGCCACCTCAGCGTCCACCGCCACCTGCATCTCCGTCACCTCCTCCCGAAACGGAGGGAGGTGGTTCGCTCCGCCTTCGCCCTCACTGCCACCTCAGCGTCTCCACCGCCACCTGCATCTCCGTCATCTCCTCCCGAAACGGAGGGAGATGGTTCGCCTCCGCCTTCAACCTCACTGCCACCTATGCAGACGTAACTTCCACCGCCGCCTCTTCATAGGCTGTAAAAAGATTCCAAGTAAGTTAGATTTTCTTCTAGTCGACAGTTCCATCTCATTTTCTTCTGTATTTTGATACAGAAAGATTGGCGCCGTTATATATTTTTATGCTCTGCAAATGTAGTACTCGTTGGCACACTACTGAGGAATGTTCTCTCTCCTGAAGCTAGTCTTTTTAGATTAGATCACGTAGTTACAGTTAATGAGCTGTAGTTCAGAATTGATCCGAGCAATCTCAAACCGATATTACGTGTTTTTCTCAGTATTAGAAAGAGTATACCGAACTTCAAAACGATTTTCTAGCAATTCAACAACATATTAATTAAAAATTACAATAAAAAGATAATACGAGTGATTGGTGACATTTGTTTAATAAATGTCAATAAAAGGTTCATAAGTATTCAAAAGTTGATTTAAACTAGAGAAATATAATGTGAAACAAGTGAAACATCATACAGAGAAAATACGTCTCTCGAAACGTTTCTTTCTTACAGTTCAATTGCCTATTTTGAAATTCAAATCGTTCTTACTTCTTTGACGCAATATGATGCTCGTTGACTGTATCTCAAGGTTACGTCAATTATATTTCAACAGATGTCTCCTTTCCAAATCCTCATTTAGAGTTGCTATAATAAAGTAATCGGAGAAGCTAATCTGACGCAAGACCTTTAAAGTGACCGGACCTGTCTTGTATTAAGAGCGCAACGCATTAAAGTTCTTGACATTTCGCCTCTTGACGTAATGTCGTTAGAGGATGGTCGCACGAGCAATAAAATAATTAGATCTGGCATCCTGATACTTGCAGTTACAGCTATGTTTACAAGCTGAAAATTACGAGCGCAGGCTTCGTTTTAAATTGGCGAGGTGATTTCTGGCAACAAATAACAACCTCACTCGTCCATGGAACGATCACGATGGGCGAATTCACTGCGTGAAAACATTTTGGTTTCCTAATATTCTTAGAGATAAAACCCTGGCAGGTAAAGCTTTATTGCACCAAACGCAAATTTAATTTACTAATTATTTTCTTTTATATCATTTTGGATTTCCACGTTGACCATATTTCATTTTATACATATGTTAAGATGTAATTATGCACACTAATTCTTAATTTAGCTTCAAACGTTAATGTAGAGGAAGAGCAGGAGAAATGGCTTCAATACGATAATAACTCCATTAATGTAACAAACAAAACACTTTTGACATTATTTTAATGTCAAAAAATTTGAAATGTATTACATACGAAAACAAACTTACGGCGAACATAGTAAAATTTGTATCATATCCTCTCTCCTTTTGTTACTTCAGTTAGTAAAATTCAATGTGCACTTCCAAGTTTCGAAGTACACATTGAAATATATCTATCCATATACCCGTCTTGCTGCCTTCAAATTCCTGTAACCTGTTTCCGAATTTCTAATAAATATATGGGCGCCAGGAAATGGTTACGAGAATGAGCTTCCAAATCATATTTACTTATAACTCTGTTGCTGACTGAGTCGGCGGGTTCTTTACCGCAATAAACGTGAATACTTACGATTACATAATTCGTCCCCCCCCCCATACGGAGAAGCCTGGAATCTGAAATGAAAAATTTAAATATCCTTCTGAATTGCACGTGACGGCAAATTATAATCAGATTTCATCAATAGAAAATAACAAATGTATTTATAAATTTTAGAATAAGATTCTTTTTGGTCATGACCTTTACTATAGCGCTATGGAACCTGTTATCCATGAGAATCTTGGACGCTGTCCTGGTAAAGGATGTCTCCTCGTAGACTTCAGTAATGAGCCTCGTCCAATCTTCTTTCTTGCTACCGACCAAATCCATATCTTGTGGTTTCTTCACATAAACCACTATGTACACTGTTTATCCATTGGCTTTCCATACCCATTCACCTGCTTGAATTGCTACAAGTTCTAATACTCCTTATTGTTCATTACCTGAGCAAAATCTTAAGTGCTGTTAATATATTATCATATAAGTTCACCAAGTTATCATCGGGTTCCTATCATCGGAAACTAAGTTTGATTATCATTGTCCGCTTAACAAAATTTATAAGTCTCACTTTTAGCACTCACTGTTCACTTCGTATAAACAATTTCTGAGTTGTATCTTTTGAATACTACCAACGACAAATCACTACGTCCGAACTCGCGTAAATTTTCTATGTTCAAGTAAACTGCTATATATCTAGCACCCTGATCCGATCGCTATCGTGTCGAGAGTTCGAATGAATCTTCTTGCATCCTTCTTCAACATGTCAATTTTTCTTTATCCTTCACTCCCTTGTTTAAAACAAAATTATGTGATATACCTCGCGGCGTCATCTACGTCATTATTTTTTACCAATAACTCACGGATGCTACTTATCGTCCACTTTTGAACTAATGGACATTGTTTATATCTTACACTCCGGTACCATGACAACCAGCGTCTTTTTGCTAATAATGTGTTATTTTTAATGAAATTCGCTGAATTTCATATTGGTAACAATCTGGTATGTCACAATATTAGTATTTAATCCAGTGCTTGCCAATTAAAAGCTCTGTGCTGTCCCAGAAATCTGCTCACCTGCTCTGAAGCGAGCCGCGGAGCAAGGAACGTGCCCACGGCGGCTGCAGGTGCAATTTCCCAATGTTGATACGGAAGTGGGAGGAAAGGTTTGCTTCGAAAATCGATAATTACTTTTTTAAATCGTAATTATTGTTTAGAATGTTTATAATCAATAACAGTATGAACAATTAAATAATAAAACATACATTATAACATAATTGCATACTCTACATGCATCCTTTAGTAGAGGGGATCACAAGCACAAAATTCAGTTTAGGCCACATTGATGGAACAGTGTTGAAAATTTTTTTTTACAAATAGAACAATAACGGACTGGTATATGTTGCCTGCGACAGTCTTGAAAATCTTTCCTCTAGGTGTTCAAAATTTCAAAAGTAAATTGTATAATGATATTTGTAAACTTTATTAATTTAGTAAGTTAGGCTTATTATAACAGGTATTATTATTATTATTATTATTATTATTATTGTTATTTTTATTGCTATTGTTATTATTAGTATTGTGATAATTACTACTAAATGTGTTGCTTTATTAAATATGTAATTATATTCAAGTAATATTGTATTGAAGTGTGGTGACGTGTTGTGAAGTGTAGTGCAATAGAGAAGAAGAAAGAGAAGAACAAATGTTGTGAAGTGAAGTGTAACTACAAAGTCGTGTATTTAATATTTTTAAATAATTGTGCAGATCAGCCATAAAATGTAGAGTTAATTCTATTATTTTTATTACTTTTATTGTTATTGTTATTACTATTGTCTTAAAAGAATTTAAGGTTAAATTTTATTTATATTTATTATTGTAATTTTTAAATTGTAGTTTTCTGCCACCAGGTTGTAAAAACCTATTTGCAGAAATAATATATACCTATCTATAACTTAGAGCAATATCCAACTCTTTATCACCACCAGTACTGTAATTCCACTTCCATTCGTCTATTTCATAACATTTTTGGAAAAGACAGTTTTAACATTTTAGGACAGTAATATTTTATACAATGTTATATAATGTAATGAATTTATTTCCTTCTGAAACAATAATTAATACCAACTAATAAGTACCCGGGAGTGGGCACGTGGGAGATTTTGGACCCCAGGCTTGATAATTTCATGTACAGTTTTGATTGAAAACGTATATCCTCGTGATTTTCAGTATTTTCTCGTTAATTTTGAATCTGAAAAGTCCTTTACTCATCCCAATGACTGCGGGCTATCTGTCAATTCTCAGAATTTATTTTTTATTTCACAGGTTTCTCTGGGTCGCAAAGCTGCGTAATGCATCTGTAATTTGGACTTTTTAACATATTGCAGTTCTTTCGAACACACTAAACTCTTCGACATTGTTTCAATATCTACAAAAAGAAACCTTTCTTACCAAATCGAAAGAAAATTAACGGCCGTCTCCCATTCATTTTGCCTGAAACACTGGCAATGGCCATCAATTCCTTATCTTGTGGAGAACGCAAATCGAAAATAAGGAGTTACGAACATACGGAGAGTCAAAGTAAGACATATTCCATCCGCTTTTCACGCGATAACTTCTTTGAACACTTTCGGAATAGTGATGTCTATATTAGGTGTTTGTGCAAATTCGGATATCATTACAATGAGAAACGGATAAACTCGTATGAAACATCATGGCTTCCAATTGGACTTTTCGAGTGTTCAACGGGTTCCTGTAAATATAAATACACATCCAACGACGGGTAATGAGCTACTATTAACATTGTCGTATTAGGATTTGCAGTTTAGTAATGCGTCTACTTGAGTGTATGCCACATCACTCACATTTAAATCACAAAAGAGATGAATGTCCAAACCAAAAACACTCTAAAAATAAAAAATAAAAAATAAATGTTTACATTTTTGTCCGTGAAAATGCTTGTACCAAATGGATTAGAAATTTTGTTTTTCTTATTTTATATATATATATATATATCTTCTATTTATCTTCAGTTTCCTCTTATTATCTTACGTTGTGAATTTCTTCTTATACATTTCTTGAAGAATTCGGAACAAGATTTAAAGTGCTTTATATGAGAAGTTTCGGAAAGTATTTCTTCCCTAATAGTATTCCACAACGAAGCTCCTTTTTATCTGTAAATACACAAAGTAGTAAATCGCTTGAAACATATTTGATATTGACGCTTGAATAATAATTTTTAATCAAGTATGCTATTGTGTCTAACTTCATCTCTTTCAAAGAAATAAATGACCAATAATTATTATAATAATAACAAAAATAAATAATTACAGGTAACACTAATAATAAAAATGATAATATAACATTGGTTTTATCCTACTTTAAATACAATTATTATGAACCAAAACATTTGGTATCCTAGAAACATTCTGATATATTGAACATGTTAATAACGAATATTCCTCAATTGCACTAAACATATCGTAAGACAATCTATACTACGACATACTCTGTAATAAGTTTTCACTTGCATTTATTAATAGCAGAGGTATAGCGGAAATATTTTTCATATGAATAGAACGCCCTTATAGGCCTATTCAAATAGAATATTACGTATATTTTCTCTAGAAATATGTTTTTGAAACTGCGTTAACGCATATATTATTTTAAGTGACATTTCGTTGAAGAAAAATTGCCTGTCAAAGGACGAGCAACACATTTTGATATGTCCATTCCTCAAGAATAATTAATTACTAAATTACATGGGATAGTCATTATTATTCCCTATTTGTAGAAATTAAAGATAGGGTGTTGAAACAGCCACCATGATTAATCTTTCTTCTGGGATTCTTAAGACAGAATTTGTCTATAATTATTAATAACGTGAGCTGCCTACCAGAGTTAAGTCAAAATGTTTAGGAACAACGCTGAACCATGTGACGCTATATTAAATTGTCATATCATCGTGTTTTAAATATCAAGCACACAGACTGGACGGTTTGGGTAAAAGTACGACAGAGACAAATTTCTGCCTGGCGAACGTTGATGCATTTTATTTGTTAATTATAAAGACTTGCTTGAAACTCGCTGTCACCACGTGAAAAAAATAATGCTTCATGATTAGTGAAGACTTCCTTAAAAGGAAAGTAGTAATTATTGCGCGATGAGCAACATATTATCTAAACATGTGATCACATTTCCCTGAAAAATTCATGAGAAAATTGTGCAACGATAAAAGTAGTACATTCTTCTAAGCACTACTCATAGCATGGAGTTCAGTATTCCAGGGAACATTAATGTTGCATCCTTGGCTATGTAGGGAAAATGAAAGAAGCCCTTGTTTAGATCTCTTTACTTTGTTAAACTACATTCTAAGTTCCAGAAAGGTACAACCTCAATGATTAGTGTATTCATGCATCCTCGTAATGTTAAGTATGAGAAAAAACTTCCAATATCGATTTGTCTCTTCATAGTTCAATATATGCCTCATTATGAAACCATATATCATTCAACATTACATACTATACAAATAACAGATGCGACTATTTTTGTACTCATTTGGGTACTCATCCAGACGCCAAGAACCGATACCTACAAGATTTCTTTTGAACTATTAACAATAAGATAATTTCCTCAATTGAGAATATTACTTGACACAAAATAACATAAGCAAACAGTCTTATAGTTAACAGGTGTCAGCTTGTTTTTACTTCAGTGTTTCTATTCACTTTACCTTATTCGTAGCTGCTTGTCTCTCAAAGAGAAATTATTAAACTCATTGACTGGCGGACTAGATTATGTTGTAGTGGTTTCGATTCATTTTTCGGTAGCACAAATTTATACTGCATCATGGATGGTGTCGATGCATCACATTGGTGTCGATGCATCACGGATGCACGGCGGCAGGATTTTCGACACTAGCTTTCTAGCTAGGTCGAATTCAGTCGCTGTCTGGAGGAGAATTCTAGCGGCCGGCTGCTCTCATCGGTAGTTTTCCGTGATTTCTCCGATCAACACCAGGCGAATGCCGGAGCAGTACCCTAACAAACGGGCCACGGACCGCGCGCGATCTATCCTTCCTCTTCCTTGTTCTATCCTCTCCTCTTACACACACACACTTACACTAACATGCACTACACTACCACATATTCCGGGAGACCGGTCGGGAGCTGAGAGCTTGTCCCGGCTGGGGTGGTGTCCCGTTGGTGGGAGAGTCCTGGTTAGGGGGAAACCCCGCTAGCCGACGGTAGGTCGGCGCCGGATCTCGCCATCCAGCGGGGGAAGATCACCGCCATCTCTCGAGAAAAACATGCACTACACTAACGAGACTAATGACCACAGCAGTTGACGCGCCCGGAAACACGAAAAATCAATCAATCAATCAATCACGGATGCTTTGAGCAAAGTGAGCGCTGTGGCGCACAGTAGAATGTAAATAGCGACCCGCGAAAAGTGTGCGTGATAGATACGACTGTTGAAAAAAAGTACGAAAGTGTCACACTGAATGGAAAAAATACGAGAAGAAAGGACATATGTATGAATGTGATAATGAATGGAAAAAGAAATAACAAGGCTAAAGGAAAAACAAATACTACAAGGTAGAAAAAACTATTCCCTGGGTATGTGAACCTTAGAATGCCTATTTATTTATGTTAGTTGTTTACGTTCTGCCCCCTCTTTTGGCGCAAAACTCAATGAGCTTCGGTGCATGTTGTAAATATTAATAAATGACCTCCTCGCTCGTGCCTTCGTTGGAGAAAAATAAAATTTAAAAAAATGGATGCATTATCCCAGGTTTGTGTTCGGTGGCATGTCAAATTGTGAAAAGTGAAATGAAAAGTGAAATTTTGAAAATGTGCATGTAGATAGATATATATTCTCCTTGTTACACATCCACTCGTCATTAAATTAATTATTCATCTCAGGATAATGGATCCAATGAACGCGGCCAGTCATCACAGGTATCATCATGATGGAATCATCGCGATACTATCAAGTTTAGCGTTTCACATAGATGTCTCCTTTTATTGATTGATTGACTTTTTCATGTTTCCGGGCGCGTCATTAGTCCCGTTAGTGCATGTTTTTTTCTCGGGAGATGGCGGTAATCTTCCCCCGCTGGATGGCGAGATCCGGCGCCGACCTACCGTCGGCTAGTGGGGTTTCCCCCTAACCTGGACTCTCCCACCAGCGGGGCACCGCCCCAGCGGGGACAAGCTCTAAGCTCCCGACCGGTCTCCCGGAGTTGTGGTAGTGTAGTGCATGTTAGTGTAAGTATGTTTGTGTGTAAGGGGAGAGGATAGGACAAGGAAAGGAAGGACAGATCGCGCGCGGTCCGTGGCCCGTTTGTTAATGTACTGCTCTGGCATTCGCCTAGTGTTGATCGGAGAAACCACGGAAAACTACCGATCAGAGCAGCCAGTCGCTAGAATTATCCTCCAGACAGCGAGTGAATTCGACCTAGCTGAAAGGCTAGTGCCGAAAATCCTGCCGCCGGCAGGACTCGAACCTAGGACCTCCCGGCTAGAGGCGCTGCAGTGACATCAGTTGTTGCACTGAGCTACCGTTCCCGGTATGTCTCCTTTTACATATAGATGTCTCCTTTAGTAAGAACATGAATAATTCATGTTGATTTATTGATTGATGATTTCGGGTACGTCAACTGCTTCGGTGAATAGTCCCGTTAGTATAGTGAATGTTTTTCATGCCTGAAGGAGGCGCGGTGTTCGTGCTCCGCTGGATGGTGAGATCCGGTAACGATCAATAGTAAATGCACAATGTACTCAATGCATATTAAATATTCAGACTTTGATGATCGTATTATACACATTGATAATTAAGTTTTGTGTTTTTGAAGTTTCCAGTGATACTTAATATCAGAAATGTTATTAATATTGAAAATGTAATTCAATTATTCCTGCAATATTTAGAATTGCTTTTGGAGAGTGTTCATTACCCAATGTTTACTTTCAGTTTCATTATCCGGTACTTTAATACTTGTTTTGAGATTGAAGCATTTTTGAAATATTTTAAGAGTAGGACTAGACATAAATTGCTGTTAGTTTACTAAGTTTAGTTGACTTATAAAATATTTGAATAGATGTCGCAAAGCACCAATAGCACAATGTTACTATAGAGGATTACTAACTATTCTTTCTGTTCAACCAACACTCCCATCCGAGGGGCATTGACTGCAATGTTACCCCAGACCAGGATTCGTGGTCCCAGGTGCGCACAGTCGCACAGTTCCTGAGTGGGAGTGGAGAGTGGGTGTCAGGACGACGGAGGAGAGCTTATTCCAGTCCCACGCAACGCCTCAGAGGTATAGTGCGTCCAGACTTAAAAGATCTCTCTCTCCCTCGTTCGACGCTTGTACTATTGAGAAGGCAAGTGTATGATTAGCAATGAAACTATTAAATATTTTATTACCATCCTATGTTTTGCATTCTGTCAGAGAGAAAGGAGCTCTGCTTCTTTTCGGGGGCAAGAGAGTGTAAAGAACCGTTAGGATATATTTGCTAAAGGTTTCTATATTTTATGTTGGGCTGAAAAATAGCAACGTGTTTGCCTAACTCGTATCCATTTACATCATCAGCAACATCTACTAGGTGTGTGCGAGGTTGAATAGTGGCATTCATGATCATGAAATGAAATATTATGTGGTATTACGTTGCCGGCTCATCTACTCTTTCCAACATCCTCACAAGACGACATTTTCTACCCTAACGAGTGGTATGCAGCACACCCTTCTACAAGAAATAATAGGATGAAAGTATGCTGTGACTTTACTAAAAATTTACTACCTGCTCTGTACTCGATTAACGGTACAGTCATATTGAATCAATGTTACGAAATTATTTTCGGATTTCAGTTTTCGTCAATTTTCATTATTATTTCCTTTATTTAGAACTTTTTGGATACAATTTCCGTACATGAAGTTAATCTTTGAAATTTTATTTACTAACTACCTGACATGTATCACTGTTGAGCAAAATTGTTTTTCGCAACCATGCAGTGCCCATTTACCAAACAGATGTACCTCAATCTGCACGTCGATGAAGCTAGCAACTTTGTCTTCTCAAGAGTCAAAAATGTTTTTACCATCGACCGTCTAGAATTTTGGAACACTTTTCAAACTTTCGAAATTCACCCACCAATCACAAGGAAAATGATACTACTCCCCAATTTCTAAAATATCAAAAAGACCTGCGCCATAATGTGCGGGTGCTAGCTTTTGTATTTATATTTAGTTATTATATGTCCCGTAAAGGGCAATTGGCCTCGGCGCCTTTAGATCCAGAGGTTCCCAGTTGGTCACCCAACCATGTCTCGAATGCCTCGCGATGTATCGAATTCGTTTAACCTTCGTGACATCACATAGTTAACGAATTCGGCTAGCGACGCCGGTTTCGCGTGCTAGCTTAACCGAAGTTTAATCCGCCTCGGAAGACCACATTGAACTCGAACGCGGTGTACACGCCGAGGCGTGATGCTTTAGATCCCCGGGGTTCCCAGTTAGTCACCCAACCATGAACTCGCGATGTCTCGAATTCGTTTAACCTTCGTGACATCACATAGTTAACAAATTCGACTTGCGATACCGGTTGCGCGTGCTAGCTTAACCGAAGTTTAATCCGCCTCGGAAGACCACATTGAACTCGAACGCGGTGTACACGCCGAGGCGTGATGCTTTAGATCCCCGGGGTTCCCAGATGGTCACCCAACCATGACCTCGCGATGTCTCGAATTCGTTTAACCTTCGTGACATCACATAGTTAACAAATTCGACTTGCGATACCGGTTGCGCGTGCTAGCTTAACCGAAGTTTAATCCGCCTCGGAAGACCACATTGAACTCGAACGCGGTGTACACGCCGAGGCGTGATGCTTTAGATCCCCGGGGTTCCCAGATGGTCACCCAACCATGAACTCGCGATGTCTCGAATTCGTTTAACCTTCGTGACACCACACAGTTAACGAATTCGGCTAGCGTCGCTGGTTTCGTGAGCTAGCTTAACCGACGTTTAATCCGCCTCGGTAGCCCACATTGAACTCGAACGCGGTGAACGCGTCGAGGCGTGATGTTTTAGATCCCGGGATTCCCAGATGGTCACCCAACCATGAACTCGCGATGTCTCGAATTCGTTTAACCTTCGTGACATCACATAGTTAACGAATTCGGCTAGCGACGCCGGTTTCGCGTGCTAGCTTAACCGAAGTTTAATCCGCCTCGGAAGACCACATTGAACTCGAACGCGGTGTACACGCCGAGGCGTGATGCTTTAGATCCCCGGGGTTCCCAGTTGGTCACCCAACCATGAACTCGCGATGTCTCGAATTCGTTTAACCTTCGTGACATCACATAGTTAACAAATTCGACTTGCGATACCGGTTGCGCGTGCTAGCTTAACCGAAGTTTAATCCGCCTCGGAAGACCACATTGAACTCGAACGCGGTGTACACGCCGAGGCGTGATGCTTTAGATCCCCGGGGTTCCCAGATGGTCACCCAACCATGACCTCGCGATGTCTCGAATTCGTTTAACCTTCGTGACATCACATAGTTAACAAATTCGACTTGCGATACCGGTTGCGCGTGCTAGCTTAACCGAAGTTTAATCCGCCTCGGAAGACCACATTGAACTCGAACGCGGTGTACACGCCGAGGCGTGATGCTTTAGATCCCCGGGGTTCCCAGATGGTCACCCAACCATGAACTCGCGATGTCTCGAATTCGTTTAACCTTCGTGACACCACACAGTTAACGAATTCGGCTAGCGTCGCTGGTTTCGTGAGCTAGCTTAACCGACGTTTAATCCGCCTCGGTAGCCCACATTGAACTCGAACGCGGTGAACGCGTCGAGGCGTGATGTTTTAGATCCCGGGATTCCCAGATGGTCACCCAACCATGAACTCGCGATGTCTCGAATTCGTTTAACCTTCGTGACATCACATAGTTAACGAATTCGGCTAGCGTCGCTGGTTTCGTGAGCTAGCTTAACCGACGTTTAATCCGCCTCGGTAGCCCACATTGAACTCGAACGCGGTGTATGCGTCGAGGCGTGATGCTTTAGATCCCGGGGTTCCCAGTTGGTCACCCAACCATGAACTCATGATCAGAAGAAATAATTGAGGTCATCTTCGTCAACATACTAGCTTTATTAAGATAGCCGGCTTTCGACGGCTTTGCCGTCATCGTCAGTCAGAAAGATATAACAAAATTATAAATAAATACACAATAAGATAGAAAATTAAATTACAATTAATGGATATATAGCAGTTCAAAATAAACATAAAAAAGGGTGTAAACAATAAAGAAAGACACATTATATTATTGCAAAAGATAAGGAACATATAGCAGGTAAAATTGCAAAAATGAAATGCGACTAATAAAGCTAGTATGTTGACGAAGATGACCTCTTTTATTTCTTCTGATAAGAACGTCAACAACACCAAATCAGAATTCCCACAATTCATGAACTCTTGTTGTCTCGAATTCGTTTAACCTTCGTGACATCACATAGTTAACGAATTCGGCTAGCAACGCCGGTTTCGCGTGCTAGCTTAACCGAAGTTTAATCCACCTCGGAAGCCCACATTGAACACGAACGCGGTGTACGCGCCGAGGCGTGATGCGGGGCATGCGCGTCCCGGGGCGCGAGACGCCCGCGTGGCCCAGGTCCGCCCTTCGCCCCCGCCCGCCTGCCTGCCGCCCGCTCCCCATAAACGGCAGTTTACGGCGCCGCGCGGGGCGACGGAAATACGCCGCCGCCGCCGCCGAGGGCGTTAAACTAACAGCCGGCGATATGACGCGAGCGACGTCCGTAAATTTGTGTGCGCGCGCCGCTCCCACGCCGCGTCCAACCCGGGCACAGTGGGTGCCCTCGGAGGGCGTTCGCACGAAGTAATGGGTCGTCTTCAGTACCGGCAGCGTATAAGCGACTCTGACGGTTCAGTGCGCTATTGTCACAAATTGCTACGCGCATGGCCCCACCTACATCACAGATAGATTAAATCTGATAACATTTACAGTTTCTGACATGCTATGACCCGTCTTGATATCGTGTTCATAACCTTCGCCACAGCCGAACTTTATCGCCTCCCTGACTGCGTGTGAGTCAGATGAGCGGCAAAACGGAAACCCTGGGTGTAAGAAAGTAAACAAATCCTCGCAAACTGATTGCTCCAGAGCAGGTGACATGACGTAAGGAGTCCGGATCAGAGTCGCTTATATGCTGTCGGTACTGTAAGACAACAGTGACATAAGTTTTGGAATCAAATTACTCTTCTTTCTTGAAGGTGTAATGTTTTGTAAAAAAATATTTCTGTTTTTCTGTTTGGAGTGCTTTATTTTGAGGTTGAGTGGGTGAGGTACTCAGTTATTCCAGGCGAGACAACTGATTTAGCCGTACCGTAAGTGTAGTGCATGTTTTAGCAGGGAGGTGGCGGAGTTCCTTCCTTGCTGGAATGTCAGATTCGGCGTCAAACAACACGTCAGTTTCTTTGCAAGAATAATCCTAAACGAGGTGTCACTCTAAAGGTATCTCCCCCAGCGAGAAGTCGCCCCCATCCGTGACGTGCTGACAGCTCCCGACAAATTTGTGTATAGTAGTGTGGACATGAGTGGTAGTGTATTTCAGAGAAACTGTGAAAGGGTAAAAGAGAGATAAAAGATGGGTGAGGAAAGATCGCGTGCTCTCTATGACCGGTTTGTTCGGGTACTACCCTGTCATTCACCTGGTTCTGATCAGTAAAAACATGGAAAACTTCAAATCAGGGCAGCTTGCCGCTTAAATTCTCCCCGAAACAGAGTTGACTTCAATCTAGCTATATACTATAGTTAAAGTCGTAAATGCAACAACGTCTAGACTAGAACTCTTAGTGCTTCCCGGTTGGAGACGCTGAAACGGCAACGGATGTTGTCACTGTGCCTTTTCCCTCGTTTTTTGTTTTCAGGTTTTACACGTTATCAAATATTGTATTTTCATTTAACTTTTAATACCATCGTAGCCAATATATAAAATCATCAGAGCTGTAAAATAAATAGATGTACAGTACAAAGTCAGTGTAAATGATGTAATTATACAATTAGAGAACAAAATATTTTTTGATGAATAACTAATAAATAATTTTTTACTGTAGTTACTGATTAAGAGAATTTACGAGGGTTAATTGTCAATGTATATTACTCGTAGAATGGGTGAATTTTTCGTGATTCTTAGTTTTATTTTATAAACAAACGATAAGGCAAATATTTAAATTATTCAAACCATAAAATAGAGTGATTGGGAAACACAAAATTAGTTTTTTCAGTAATTCGTATATTTCATTCTCCACCCTTTCAAGTTTATTTTATGTCACATCCTGCACCTTGTATTTTAGATGAAAGTTTGAAAATAATCCATCGTAGATTTTAACGATCATGCGTAAGCTACGTGCATTAATGGAGATAGGCGGGGCACGCCGTATGCCGAAACTACTAATCGTGCAGGTTTTGTGGAAACTAAGAGGAGGAACAGCAGAAATTAGAAGACTTGATATTCCCCCACAATATTGAAAATGCATGAAATTCCTTGTTGTAAAGCAAACTTTCTAACAGTGAGTACATGGAGTGTCTCCTCATCCATATCATGTTGAAATGATTTAGAATTAATAAGTATTATAAATAATACTTATTACATATGATGCGGTGAAATGTATACAGAATGTTTGGTACCACACAATAGTTAATGTTGTTTAATAACCTATATTTGATTAATTAGACTCCAATAAGCATTCGAAATTTCTGTAATTTAATTCCTCCAGAGTTTAAACGAGAGATTGTTACAGTGAAAATACATTTTTAAAAGTGAGAGTATTTTATAAATTTTTATGTTTTCGTTACAAACATTTTTCTAGTTATTAATGTCTTAGAGATGGAATCTTTAGTGGTTTGGTATCCCTGACTTGCAATGTAAAACAAATGCATTAATTAAATAATTTTAATTTAATGTTTCTAATTTAATGAACAACTGAAAAACTGAAATGGTTCAGATAACGAACCAAATAATATAGTACCAAAATTAAGCTCTACCTTTCGACCACACTCCAACGACGCTGTCCAACGTGTATCGGCGCCGCCTCGTGTAATGTTCCGGGCGACACCCGCCCTCTGCCGCCCCTCCTGAGCCCCAACGCCCCTTCGCCCCGCGCGGGCGACAGCCGACGCACGCGCCGTAAAAGTCACAGCGGGCGCGCCTCGTTAGGCTGCAGCCCTCCCCGCCCACGGAACGCATCCCACTGTCCGGGCCACGTCTCCTCCACAGCGCAGCTTCCCTCATTGCGGCTGCGCTCACGGACTCTTCGGCACCACAGCCCTCAGCCCTCAGCACACTCACAGCTCCATGCCGGCTTAGGTGGATGAGGGCATCAACTGATGTCAGTGCCCTGAGTCCACAACCTCACAGCCCTCGCACGCACCACGACCACACTCACAGCTCCATACCGGCTGAGGTGGATGAGGGCATCAACTGATGTCAGTGCCCTGAGCCCACAACCTCACAGCCCTCGCACTAACCACGACCACACACAGCTGCATACCGGCTGAGGTGGATGAGGGCATCAACTGATGTCAGTGCCCTGAGCCCACAGCTGCACAGCCCTCGCACTAACCACGACCACACTCACAGCTGCATACCGGCTGAGGTGGATGAGGGCATCAACTGATGTCAGTGCCCTGAGCCCACAACCTCACAGCCCTCGCACTAACCACGACCACACACAGCTGCATACCGGCTGAGGTGGATGAGGGCATCAACTGATGTCAGTGCCCTGAGCCCACAACCTCACAGCCCTCGCACTAACCACAACCACACACAGCTGCATACCGGCTGAGGTGGATGAGGGCATCAACTGATGTCAGTGCCCTGAGCCCACAGCCGCACAGCCCTCGCACTAACCACGACCACCACACAGCTTCATACCGGCTGAGGTGGATGAGGGCATCAACTGATGTCAGTGCCCTGAGCCCACAGCCGCACAGCCCTCGCACTAACCACGACCACACTCACGGCTTCATACCGGCTGAGGTGGATGAGGGCATCAACTGATGTCAGTGCCCTGAGCCCACAGCCGCACAGCCCTCGCACTAACCACGACCACACTCACAGCTTCACACCGGCTGAGGTGGATGAGGGCATCAACTGATGTCAGTGCCCTGAGCCCACAGCTGCACAGCCCTCGCACTAACCACGACCATACTCACAGCTGCATACCGGCTGAGGTGGATGAGGGCATCAACTGATGTCGTGCCCTGAGCCCACAGCCCCACAGCGCTCGCACTCACCGCACGACCACACTCACAGCTTCATACCGGCTGAGGTGGATGAGGGCATCAACTGATGTCAGTGCCCTGAGCCCACAGCCGCACAGCCCTCGCACTAACCACGACCACACTCACAGCTTCATACCGGCTGAGGTGGATGAGGGCATCAACTGATGCCACGACCACACTCACAGCTCCATACCGGCTTAGGTGGCTAAAGGTATCAACTGATGTCACTGCCCTGAACCCACTGTCCCACAGCCCTCGCACTCACTGCAACCACACTCACAGCTCCATTCTGGCTTAGGTGGCTCACGGTATCAACTGATGTCATTGCAGTGCTTCTGAGCGGGAGGCCCTAGGGTTCGAGTTCTGACTGTGAGAGGATTTTCGACACTGGGTAGATAGCTAAGTCGAATTCAGCCGCTCACTAAAGAAGAATTTTGGAATTACGGAACTATTTTACCATAGCAGTGGATGCGCCTGCAAATACGGACGCTTCAACTGTTAATCAAACACAGCCTCAGAAGCTCGCGTTGCCGCTGCAGCGTCGCTGATCGGGGGAACCAATTTCAGCAAATATCCATCGATTCCTGGCGGTGGCGGATATTCCATACTAGATGGCTTTGATTCAACCACTCTTTGAAGGAGGTTCTAGCTGTCGGTTGCTCAGATCTGTAGATTTCCGTGACTTTCTAATCAATACTAGGAGAATGCCGGAGCAGTATCTTAATAAACGGGCCGCGGTTAGCATGCGATTTTTCCTTTCTCATCTGCGTCCCTTTCTCTCACTTCACTCATAGATACACTTACTCTTGTACGAACTGTCGTATCACATATGTTGGCAGAGAAGTCAAAATCTTAGAGCTTTATCCGGGCTGGGGCGCTGCTTCACTGGGTAGATACCTGAAGGTAACATCCTAGTGAGACGATATGAAAGTCGGCGACTGATATCATAGTTCAGCGAGAGCCGTTTCCTCTTGCTCCTCTTGCTTATAATATGCACTACACTCATGGACTAATAAACAAACTACTTCACGTGTCCGGAATCTCAAAATATTCACTCACGGCATCCACACTCAGAGCCACAACAACCCTAACACAGTCACACTTTTCCCTCATTTTACGGAAACTCCAGTTGCACGCTCACCCCCACAAACGTACCACCTCTCCAGGTTCACCGTTTCACTGACATAACTACAGTTCACAATCTCCCGCAAACTCACCCATCTGACAATTTCTGTGTCCCCATAGGCCTACCGGCACCGCAATGCAGCGTTAGCACGAACACAGCCTTGTTACCTCCCTAGTCCTCTCACCCTCAAGGATTCAGGAATTTCCACATCTTGACAGCTGCAGAGGTTTCCGCTATACAGCCCCGCCTCGTTCCATTTTCGGGGCTCCGTAGTTCCTACGTCTTACATCGTAATCGTCCTCACGATGCATCAGAGACACATCGCCCTATAGCCAAAGCTGGAGCCCAACATTCTCAATTTTGGCCATGCCGAGCTTCGTATGATTCAGAGGATAATACATAGTAACACATAATAATATCAACATTAGATATATTTACCCTCATTACGACTTTCGCCATATCTATACTGTTACCCTAAAAGGGACTCCTTATCCCTATTACACCGTTCCACTCAAAAATCCATGTATAGTTCTGGATACTGTCAACTACTTTGTCTTCTCTTTTCTATCGGTCCCAACTAAAACTTCATCGTAATAGTTAATCTTATTTCCCTAACCCCTTCCCCAACATCACCGCCCAACGCACCAAGCTCACCGCTTTCGTTACCTTCCACCGTGACGCCTCTTCTCTCGCCTTCGCCGGTCTGTCGCCAAGCTCTCCCGCCCATCCACAGCTCCACTCCGCGCCGCCTCGCCCCGCGCCGCCCCGCCCCGCACCCCTCGCCCGACGCCGCCCCGCCTCGCTCCACCCGCCCTCTCGCCCCGCACCACCCCGCCCACTCTGCCCCGCGCCTCCCTGACCCGTGCCCCCCGCCCCACCCACCCCATCCCGTCCCGCGCCACCCCGCCCAGCAACGGCCCGGGCTCCCCTGCGCCGCCCAGCGCCACACCCCGCCACCTCTCGCCGCCCCGCCCCGCATCGCCACCTTGTGCCGCCGCCCCGCGCCCCCCGCCCCGCCCCACACCGCCCTGACCCCCCGCGCCGACCCGCCTCTCCCTGGCTCGCGGACCCCCACCTCGCCCCTCGCACCCCGCCCCTCGCACCCCCCCTCGCACCCTGCCCCTCGCACCCCGCCCCTCGCACCCCGCCCCTCGCACCGCACCCCGCCCCTCGCCCTCGCCCTCGCACCTTTCCCCTCGCACCCTGCCCTCGCACCTCGCCCTCGCACTTCCCTCGCACCCCGCCCCTCGCACCCCACCCCTCGCACCCCGCCCCTCGCGCGCCGCCCCTCACATCCCGCTCCTCGTACCCCGCCCCTCGGCACCCGTCCCTCGCGCCGCCTCGCGCCGCCTCACGCCAAGCCACGCATCGCCGCACCGGCGCAACAACATAAACTAGCGCCCGCGACGTTTGTGTGTTTCCGAAATAGACGACGAGGCGCGACGTTTATTTTCGGGAAATGCCGATTTACATCTACTTTATAGGCCTACGCGGCGGCGGTAAAAAAGACGTTCTCTGGATTTCGGGAAGTGGAGGTGCGATGGATCGGGGAGTGGGTGGAGGCGCCAATAAAAAGCCGCCTTCTGTAAATAGCTCTGAGTAAGGGACACTTCTGGAAATGTATGGGACTTTAAGTTTCTGGGATGGTACCAAAGAAAAGAAAGACCCTAATCCCTCCAGTAATATATGCCAATGGCGTTTTCTTACATTGCCTCTTAACGATTGTTTTATCGAAAAATAAACAGAATAAAATCGAAAAGAAATTCTTCAACGGAATTAACAGACAAATATAAAACATACATGAAGTATTTATCTACATTTTCATTTTTACAAAAGCTTTAATATAGTTTTGATGTTAGGTGTGTTTGGGAACAATAACCGGCTCTACTATAGGATTCTTTGTATCGTAATCGGATTACAATGCCTCTAAGATCAAATACAGTTAGGAAAAAAAACTAATTAATTTGGTAACACTATATTTTGAATTTTTGCATTGATTATTGTTTTACAGCACAAAACGTATGTGATTAGAGACTGAAAGTGGTGTAACTAGTAACACGTTCACTTTTTAATGTTCACAAATTTTTTGGATAAAAAATCGTCGTCATATTTCTGGATTCTTAATAATTCCGCGTCATGATGTAAGAGCGCGGCTACTGAAGCGTGACGGTCACCTTGCAGCCCATTAGCATACAAATTCCGAGGCTCCGTCAAACGTTCTTTAACTCTACACCATCCCATTTGTCACTCCACTAAACATGCAATCATCCATGAATATTTATTTACTGGAAAATATTAAATTTGATATTCATGAATACATTTCCTCCGACACGTTTTCATGTTACACCAGTTATATATTCTCATGAAGCCTTCAAGTTGTCGCTCACTATTCAAAGCTTTATCCATTCATTTCGTTCGGCACAAAAAATTAATAGTGTAAAGAACGTCCCGCTTAGCTTTAAAATCCGTCGATTGTCTTCCTCCTCCGACACGGACCTGCCGGCGTAGCTCGCTGGTGGTCGCGCTAAACCAGGTCTGCGGGCCACTCCATCAGAGCAGCGAGCGGGTTACAGTTATGAAGTTGAGAATGAAGGGAAAAGGCTGGTGGTTCGCGGTTCACCCGTTCTGCTGGATTTCGGCCGCAGCCGGCCTGGATTCGTCTTTACAGAAATTTTAACTCCAATTTCCAGCTCGAGGCCGAGGGCAAATCCCAGCGATATAATCCAATCCCTCGTAAATAGTTGTGTTGTGCTGCGGGCTTTTGTGCGGGGGCAGGTAGCCGACCTCCACTACCTGCTCGCTGGCACGCCGGCACGCCACACGACTCCGTTTTACAAACTCACAACCTCCGACCCTCTGCCCTGCTCTTGTGCAGGCAGCGTCTCAAAAGGCGTTTCTGCTCTCCTCCACAGACCAACCAAACACCTGGCCCGGCACAATGGCCGCATGTATAATTATATTTTTAATACAAACATAATACATACATTGTGCCGATATTGACTGATGCGGGGGATGAAAAAATAACATATCCACGGCTTTATGACAAGTTGTATGCATGGCTACAGGCCTGGAAGATGCAAGAGGGATGGAGTGACGGGGAGATGAAGACGACGAGCAGAGGAGTGAGAATGTAAAGGAACTCGAGGCGAATGGCGAAATGAAGCGAAAGCGGAAACGATTCAGAACGAGGCTAGCCCATGAACGCTCTCCTAATTTAGTATAAAAGTGCGCGAAATGATGGAGAGAGTATATTAAGTGCGAGCCAACGGGAATTAAGTTGATCTCCCGTGGAGATGATCTTCGCGGTTTATGATTTTGAGCTGGAAATCGCTTCCCTGGATTAATGCGCTAAACGCTACAGTAAACGAGAGTATCATTCAGTACGATTTCTCAGAGTATCAATCATGTTATCTACGATAAACTCAATTGAAATTAAATTAAATTAATATTACTGGAATTTACTTGAACAATAAAAATGTTTTTATACAAATCCGGAATTACAAACATTATATATGTACTAATAAATTTGAGAACGTATATTTTCATCTATATTTCGATTCATTTATAAGACATTTCATCAGCTGTTATAATGTCATCCAATTGTGAGCTTAAACGTCAATGTGGTGACGTTCAACCTTCCTAATGACACCTAACAGCTGGTTTATATCAACAGACCTATGTTTCAATCGAAGTATAAAAGCGAGAATCTACGGAGGACCTTTGACACACTGACAAAGAGGTGTCAATTGCTTTTTTCCTCCTTTTTCTTCTTTTTCTCTTTTTCTTCATTTTTCTTTTCCTTCTTCTTCTCTCAACGTTACAAAGCCAAGACCTTTACAACAATGTAATATGCGAGGTATAACGCGTTCATTACGACAATGAGTAATGAGGTCCATCAGCTGTTATAATGTCATCCAATTGTGAGCTTAAACGTCAATGTGGTGACGTTCAACCTTCCTAATGGCACCTAACAGCTGATTTACATCAACAGACCTATGTTTAAATCGAAGTATAAACGTGAGAATCTACGGAGGACCTTTGGCACACTGACAAAGAGGTGTCAATTGCTTTTTTCCCTCCTTTTTCTTCTTTTTCTCTTTTTCTTCATTTTTATTTTCCTTCTTCTTCTCTCAACGTCACAAAGCCAAGACCTTTACAACAATGTAATATGCGAGGTATAACGCGTTCATTACGACAATGAGTAATGAGGAAAGGGCTGAACATAAGTGGAATGAGGAGAAGAAAGCGTTTTCTGATGAAGTAACACGTTCCTCTCTAGCGCATCACTTGGTCGTGTTGCACGCACGACGTTCCCCGCTTTGGGTACGGGAAAAGGTCGGATCCGGCAGGGGTAGTACCCGATGTGACCGAGCGCACGTCGACTGCGTGTTATCGACTTTGTTCACACATCGACCCGCACGTCTCGGAACTCCGAGCGTCCTAACTAGCACGTCGCTGCCCAAACATACAAAATTGGGCCGGTGTCCGCGCTCGGAACACGACCCGACCGGCATCAAACAGCCCGGATGGGGCGGCCATCAGGGCCCCGAAGGAACCACGAGAGAACATTTTCGTCAATTACCCGTCCGATCTCGACAGGATTATCACGGAGCGAGGGATTGGGGCAGCGGGGGGATACCGGTTTCAATTTGCCTCGCTTCACGGCACGCGGCCAGGCGCCCGCGCGCCCTCCTGCGGCCCGCGCCTTAACTACCCCCGGACGATCGACGGGCGGACAGCCCCATAAAAATTACATCCAACGCCCCGCGCCGCACGGGTCCAGGTCGGTTGTGGCTTCATCACGGAGGGAATCGCTCCGCAAGCGATGGGAGTGCCCGCCCCGCGAACGGAACGATGAACCATCCCAGATCGAAACCTACGAATACCGTATTTCGTTCCGGGAGAGGGGAATGAGGCTCTAAAGATACCGGAATGATGAGGCCCAAATCGATTTCGTTGCGAAAGGAATGGTTTGCGTGGAGAAATAACATCGCTCTTCGCGGGAACGAGGTGTTACCTGTTTAGGTGGAATCGCACCAGGTCGAAATTTACAGGTGCAATCAAATCGATGAGAGAAGACAATTTATTCATATGTATGTATATTATAGAGTAAATGTAAGTTTCTACTATTTGATCTTGTATTTTTATATCTCCCACATAGTTTTTATAGGTCTCGTGGTTAATTTAGTAACATTTGAGCGTTTAGTCAAACTGAATGCGGAAATATCAGTTGAAATATTGTTTATAAATAATTTGTTTCGCAAACAAATTCCTTACGACAGCTATTCTCAAGGTTGAATATCACGTGCATATTTATACGCCCATTTGGAGTGTTATATTTCCTTGTAGGTGTCATCAAATGGAGAACTCTAAGGATACAATTGAATACGAGAACAATTAATCCTAGAATTTCTGTACTATTAATATTTACTCGAAATTTTTTCATGTGAATTATTTCGCCTATGGTGTTTCGTAGAGTTGCAAATGTAGCCGTATTTTAATACTAATTTATTGAACATTCTACGCTGATACTTTCAACGTACTCGTACACGCAAATACAGTTGAGATAATTCCACATCGTTTGGAGAAAAAGGATGTAAACACATCTGAGGCGCACACCTTTAAAGTAACTGGACTCGAAAGAGATCAAATGACGGGGCTCCGCATCGCCCGTGCGCCTGAACGAGGGCGGGCAGGAAAAGATCGGAGGGCGCGCTCAAAGCGAGCGCACGGTGCCGACAAAGCGCGTGCAGATTCGCGCGTCGCTCCTCCGCTGCGCACCGGGGGAGGGGGGCGGGCCGCGCGCGGCCGGCGCTCGGGGAAAGAAATTGGTTAAAGTTTAATCCCATCAGCGAACGCTCGGGTGGCGCGGGAGGGGTGCGGAGGGGCGGGGCGGGGCGGGGCGGGCGGACGCGGCTCGGGCGCCCCGCGGCGTCACCGATCTTTGTCGATCAGCGGTGAATGCGGCGAGCCCCGCGGACCGCGGCGGCGGCGGCGGCGGCCGCGGCGCTGAATGGCGGGCCGAGGCGAGCGAAGGCCCTCGGGGCCCCTAAGTGGCGAGGCATTGAGGGCCGCACAATGCGGCCCGGGGGCCGGTGATACCGACAACAAGGGCGGGCGACGCGCCGCGCGGACCTCCGCCGCCGCCGCCGCCGCCGCCGCTGCGGGAGCGTTGCGTGGGAGCCAGCCCGGACAGCGGCCGGTGGGGAAACGCCTCCCCGCCCACGCCGCCCGCGCCTCTCCAGGCGACCGTTGCTCCACTTTGAATGGGCGGCTCGCGGGAGAGAGAGCGTGCGCGGGAACGGAGGTGGAGGCAAGAACGAACACGATCTCTGAAAGGAAAATGAAGCAGAAAGAAGAGAGAACGCAGCACCGTAGGAGATACTGTGCAAAAAAAGGATTTTTATGAACTATAAATTTGATTGAGTAATTGTAAGAATGTAAAGGTCTCAGGAAATTAAAGAGAAAACTAAAAATCTTGAAATATGAGAGTAAGTTAAATGAAAAGCAGATACAAATGTGAATCGGAAAAAGCAGACAGATGTGCGGAAAGGAAGTATGGAACAAATGTATGAGTGAATAATTAATAGAATGAGGAATTAATCATTAAAATATAAATATTCTGAGTACGGGAATATGTTTGCAAAGACACTAGAATCCACTCTCAATGACCATCAATGAAACAAGAGAAACCACGACAAGATGAAGGAGAAGTAAATGAAAAGAAAAAAATCAGGTACGATGACCGCCATACAGAATCCAAATATGGGAGTAAAAAGAGAAGAGGGAAACGAAGCGAAGTGGACGCATGGATTCGTGGAAACCGGGAAAGGAGTCGGAAGGAATGCGCTGGGAGGGGCAGGGACTGGAGGCGTTGTGCTTGGAGTGCGCGGATCGGGGGCCGGGCGGGGTGTGGCAGAGGCGGCGTGGTCGATGGGGGCGGCGACGGTGGCGTGGGCCATGGAGGGGGGGCGGGGAGGGCGACGGGGGCGGCGAGGGCAGAGAGAGCGGCGAGGGTGGCGAGGGTGGCGAAGGCGGCGAGTGCAGTAAAGGCGGCGAGGGGGACGAGGGCGGTGAGGGTGATGATGATGATGATGATGATGATGGAGAGCGATGTGGGCGGGAAGGGTAGCGAAAGTGGCGAGGGCGGCGGTGCAGCGAGGGCGGCGAGGGCGGCGAGGGCGGCGAGGGCGGCGAGGGCGGCGAGGGCGGCGAGGGCGGCGAGGGCGGCGAGGGCGGCGAGGGCGGCGAGGGCAGCGAGGGCGGCGAGGGCGGCGAGGGCGGCGAGGGCGGCGAGGGCGGCGAGGGCGGCGAGGGCGGCGAGGGCGGCGAGGGCGGCGAGGGCGGCGAGGGCGGTGGAGCAGCGAGGGCGGCAAGGGTGGGGTGGGCGGCGAAGACGAGGGTCACGGGGGCGGCAAGCGATGGAGGCGGTGCCGACCTGTCCCGGGAGCGCCCGGGGGCGTGTTCACGAGTCCGAGAAACGCCCGGAGAAATCGGAGAGCACCTTCGCGGCGTCAGGGGCCCTCTGAGTGTTGGCCAACAGCCGAAAACGAGAAGTGCCCGTCACTACCTCAGAGAACCTGATGCCGATAAGTATCCTTCTTCTGCAACTCCAATATTGGAGTGGAATGTTCTTTTCTCACGCTAATAACTTTCTAAAAATCCTTTGTGTAATTCAAGGTGATGCAATTAAACGGGCCCCGACTTAGTGGTGTTTCATTGGCAAAATAATGCGGTACCGATATCAAGTTTTAATTTATTTTTTGTGAAAAAAATTTCATTAAAATACATCGAAAATAAAATGAATTTTTATCGAATCATTCGAATATTTATTAGAAGTTTAATTTAGGGAATAATATGTGTTTCACGATTAATTCAGGATTGTTTTTAGGAATTAACTCAACATTCCAACCTTTAAATGCACCGTTAACTATTTCACAATTTATAATCAATTATATACACCCAATCATTAAAAATGAATAAATCAATCGTCGATTCTGAGCAGCTACACCAGAAACTATTTTTGCGAGACGAAACCCGTACTCGCACAAAAAAAATTAGTGTACACTGCGATTACCAGTGAAAAAAAGTGGATAATTTTAGGAGGAGACTAATGATTAATTGCTGAGTGCTTAGCTGACTCCTTAGCGGGTTGATTGTAGCCAGAAACTTCTTTTCTTTTAATCCCAACATCCTACCACACGAAACGAAGATTACACGAATTACGGATCTCCTTCACACTCTACTCCCCTAGCAAAAACCCGCCGAGAAACCTGCGAAGAGAGACTGCAAACAAACGCGCGAGCGGACGACCCTTCCTCCGCACATTCGTCAAACGAGCGGCTCCGCGGGAAAAGCGCGCGCGCCTCTCTGTTAGGCAGCACGTGCGTCCTCGCGCACTCGGCCACCCGCGGCGCGGCGCGGCGGCGACCGTTAGCTGCACACACATCGCGAGGCGATGCAATCAGCGCGCCCCCTCGCCACCCACGCGCGCTGCATCGCCACGCACACACGCCCCGCCCACTCGCCCCGCCCGCCCCTGGCGGCGCACAGTGGCAGAAAACAGCTGAATGCGGGCGTTGGGGGAAAATTAATATCCGTGCTATATAATGATAAACTACGTATCGAGGTATTTGGCATTTCGGCGATTTCTTCGGCGACCGTTAACTGCACACACACATTGCGAGGCGATGCAATCAGTGCGGACCCTCGCCGCCCACGCGGGCGCTGCATCGCCACGCACACACGCCCCACCCGCCCCTGGCGGCGCACAGTGGCAGAAAACAGCTGAAGGCGTGCGTTGGAAGGGGGGAACAAAATCCGTACTAATGATGAAATGTGTAAATATGAATAGATGTATTTGGCATTTTGGCGATCTGGTTGCGACCGTTAGCTGCACACACATCGCGAGGCGATGCAATCAGCGCGCCCCCTCACCGCCCACGCGCGCTGCATCACCACGCGCACACGCCCCGCCCACTCGCCCCGCCCGACCCTGGCGGCGAACAGTTGAAGTGGCAGAAAACAGTTGAATGCGTGTCTTGGGGGGAAAATAATGTCCTTCTAGTGATGAATTACGTATGGATAGTTGACTCCGGTAATAGTGAACTACTGGCGACTAGCGTGTTCCGTTCACTATATCCGAGGTTAACTTAATCCGATGATGTCAAAAATGAATATAATTTTTCCACAATTTTATTAATGAAGAATACTCAAAATACCTTAACAGCACAAAAGAAAAATGTCAGTATATTTATTTCACCTTAAAAA